>JAJOOO010002546.1:0-65000 GCA_029582685.1 Solanum piurae
AGGGTTTATATTTCATAGTTTTATAAGGATTAGGTTAAGTTATAGTTATTAGTTTGGAATAGGATTTAGGTCTCCTACTTTCATAAGAATTAGATTTCTTGTTGATGTAATAAGACTCCTATTTAAAGGGGCTTTTGATGAATAAATCAATAAGTCATATTTCAGTAAAAAGTAAGAGATCGGAGTTCTCTCTTCCATTGAACTCTAAGGTTTCAGTCTCCCTTCAATGAGCTGAAGTTATATACAAAAATAGGTCGATCTAGGAATTCGAACAAAGGCAAGGGAAAGTCGAAGTCAATTGATTTAGATTTACCTGTTCATCGTCCTGTGACTTGATCCTTCTATAAGAATCCTAACATCGGTACTCGAGAGTTTCTCATTTACAAGCTCCATTGGCAAAATGACTTGGGAATGTCATAAATTGGTAATTTTCATAATCAAGCTTAACATTGCACTCAAAATCAAGTTTCACTAATTTCTACTTTTTTTTTCTTGAAATTGGTAATGTTGTATTCCTCAGCATTAAGGATATGTTGGAAACCTTCAAAAAGAAGCCAAAAAAAGAAGAGTAGGAGGATGCTACTTATAGAGATCCTAACAAATCTACTAGTTCTAATTCATCTATTTCCATCTTTTTTCACCAATAATGAAAAGATACAATACAATCTCCATTTAACTTTATGGATGGAATTGGACCTATCTTCGAAGTTTCTGTTATTTCTCTCTTTCCATACATTCCACCATATACAGTGCGGGATGATTTTCCACCATCTCTTCTGGCTCTTGCTTCCTCCTCTTCTAATCCAACAACTCAGCATATATATTGATTGCTCAGGCATGGTTCATAATGTGTCTGTGAGGGTAAGAAATAAGGTCCATAGTTGTGCAGTGAATTTACAATGCAAAAAGAGGTGATTGTTTCTCTTTTGTTTCCCCGCAAAGTTGGCATCTGGAAACTATGATACGCCACTTTCTCTTCAAAACCTCATGTGTTAGGCAAGCCTTTCTTACTACCAACCAGGTGAAGCATTTTACTTTAGTTGGAGCTATGTTTTCCTACACATTATTCCACAAAAATTGACGTTTTTTGTTTTGATGTGCATTACTTATTTCATAAGCCCTCTTAATAGAGAATTTTCCATCATTTTCGTGCTTCCATCTCATGGAATCTGAATTTGATGTAGTGCCTGAGAAGTCATCTAGTAGAAGAAGCATGTTTCCCACCATTTCCACCTAATAATTTAATATTTAATAATCTTCTAAAAGAAAAATCACATCCGTGATCGGTTAAACATTCTTTGACAATTGATTCTGGGTTGTTGCATATGATGATTAAGTCGAGAAATATATCCTTCAAAGGGTTCTGATTGTTCCAAGAATCTCCCGAAAACTTTGTTTTTCTCCCATCTCCCACTTTTTTAGTCATGTTCTCTTCTATCTTTGGCCAAAGGTTTCTAATCGTTCTCCATGCCCCATTTCCATAGGGCATAGAACTAGTACTGCTACACCATGGGTTGTTCTCACCATATTTCACTTTGATGATCTCCTTCCATAGAACCTCGTCTTCTTCACTGTATCTCCAAAGCCATCAAGAAGCTATCATTTTGTCTCCTTCAATTTTTTTATGCCTAATCCTCCGAGGTACCTATTTTTCATTTTTCACCAAATTATATCCTTTGTCCTACTTACATCCATGCCAAGGAAAATCCCTTCTGAGTTTGTCCAGTTTCTTCGGAACCTTTCGGCTGTATAGGGAATAGAGACATTACATAAGTAGGAAGAGAGTCTAAAACTGAGATTATAAGAGCAAGTCTTCCACCAAATGATAAATATTGAGACTTCCACCTTGTTAATCTCTTTTCTGCCTTCTCTATTATGCCATCCCATATCCTTGCCTCTTTATGTTTGTAACCAGGTGGCATGCCCAAGTAAACAACAGGTAAATGATCCACATTACAACCAAGTATGTTTGTCATACTCTGGATGTTGAGTACCTCCTTGATTGGGAAGAAACTGCTCCTCATCCAATTTATCTTCAAACCTGAAGTGGTTTCAAAAAACAATAGTAGCAATCTGATGTAATTTCTATATTCCTTGGTAAGTTCACAAAAAATAATAGTATCATCAGCATAAAGTAGATGGCATATTTCTTTGTTTTGCCTTGTAGCACCTCCTTTTTGAAAGTGATAAGTGGTAGATTTACACTCATTTGAGGCCTATTTAGTACAACAATTAGTGTCTTCAATGTCTTATTATGTTCTATTCTAATGATATTTTGATGATTTGCAGCTATGAAGGCTTTTCAATATCTAATTAGCACATGATTCCAGGCTCAACTCCTTTCATTCTAGAATCTACACTCTCATTAGCAATGAGTGCAGCATCCATAATCTGTCTCCCTTTTCATGAAAGCCATTTGGTTCTTGTTGACCAACCTATCTATCACCCTTTTTAATCTTTTAGCCAATAACTTTGTTATCACCTTGTAAATTCCAGTGATCAAGCTTATTGGTTTGAAGTCCTTCAGTTCCAAATCCCCTGCTTTCTTAGGGATGAGGGCCACGTAGGTTGCATTGAAGCTTTTCTCAGACCTTGTATTAGCATGAAAATCCTGAATATCATTCTTAATATCCTCTTTAAGCACATCCCAGAATGCAAGGTAAAAGGACATGGGAAGCCATCAAGCCCTGGTGCCTTTTTCCATTGCACATAACTTGAGACTGTCTAGTATCTCTCTCTTCAAATTTTCTTTGTAACCACTCTTGTTCTTCTTCAGTTATACATGTGGGATAAGCTGCAAATCAGGTCTCCATTCTTCTGATTCCTTGTATAGATTTTGGTAAAACCTTTGGATAGCCTCCTTGATTTCTATTGGATCACTGATATTGTTGCCACCAACTGTCAAGATGTCAATGGAGTTGTATCTCTTATGCGTTGTGGTAGTTCTATGGAAATATTTCGTATTTTTATCCCCATGCTTCAGCCATTGTTTTTTTTTTTTTGAGAAAGTTCAGCCATTGTATTCTTGATCTTTGTCTCCAACCTATCTCCTCTCTTTTAGCCACCTCTTCAAAGTCCAAAGCTAAATTGGTTTTCTGTAGCAATTCATCATCGATAAGACTTCTTTATTCTTTATTTTTTGATAACCGAGAAATCCGTCTGTGACCCGCCCTTTGGACCAATCACAGCCTTCTAAACTCGGTGGATAATGGGCCCACCCCTCTACCCTTCTCCACTTAAATACCGGGCTTCGCTTTGCATGGTGTGGGGCTTGAACCTGCGACCTAAGCCACAAGTCCTCCACCTTTTGCCACTTGAGCTAGGCCTTGGGGGCTTCTCATAGCCCTTAATGAAAACTCCAAACATTTGACTTAGTTTAATAACATTGAGATGGACCCTTATCGTGACTTTTGATTCCATTCACTTCTTTGTTATATTGTCATCAATGTAAAGGGGCATTGGTTCTTCAAAAACCACCAATTTTTCATCTGTTTACTCATGATTCGAGTTTAAATCACTTAAACCTACCTCTTTATGCACTTCCATCATTTCAGAAGAAGCAAAGTACCCCTGATGCGTGTCTTCCGCCAGCGAATTCAATTCTGAAAGCTCTTGAGAAATTCTTGAAGTTTCTGTCATACACAAGCAAAATTCTACATCCTCTCCAATAGTAGAGTGAGCAAAAGCTTCTATTATGTTTTCCAACTCTAGGTGAGCATATTGTGCAAAAGGTTCTGTGAAGAGAGTGGCCTTATTAATTAAAGAGCCCATAATAGGGATGGACTTTTTAATTGAGTGACCCAACTGTGAATCTAAATGAGAAGGCCCATTTAAAAATAAATCTTCCAAATTGAAACCCTCCTCTAGGGCCCCACTAACTTCTCCCATGTGGCCTATTCTTTCAAAAGGCTCTCCACTTTCTCTTCCTGATGAGGTGGATAAACACTGAGACTCCACTATATCATTTAAATTGTTTGTGGCCCCACTTGCCTTGTCCCCTTTGTCCTTATCTATTGCCCTCTTCTTGTTAGCATCGAACTCTGTTAATATTACTCTCTTCTTTTCCTTTCCTTTTAGATGAAGGTCACCTCTAATTTATGCAGATTCATAGTTGTCTGCAGCAGCAGCATCTCCCTTGAAGCTATCACCTTGGATATTCGCTTCTCCTTGCTCTAACAGCATGTAGGTGGCTGGAGACTCGCACCAAACTGGCAAAGAGAAAATCAGATCACCATCGGCGATTTCTATCGTCGTCAGTATTTTCTCCCTAGGGCATCGAACCTTGATTCTAAGCCCATCTCAAATGGTTTTTTAGTTCTATATCCTTATTTTCTATCCACCCCCACAGTCATCACCTATCTTCCTCATCATTGAAAGTGTTTTCTGGGATAATGATCACATACATACTTTGTCCCTTCACAGAAATAATTGATAAGAACCTACCGTACTTATTGAAGTTTTGAGAACAATAAATGTACGTCGAAAGAACTTGACATCTCCATGATATGAAACTTTAACCTCTGTTATATGTGGCTTCCTTTAGCCATTTGCATAGCCAAAGTAAAGCTCCCCTGCTAAAAACCATACGTCTGGTTGTGTACCTGGAATTTTCCACCCACTCAAACCAAATTCCTGAATTAGACTTGGTCTTTGTGAGATCATAATACTTGCCTCCTTGTCTGAAATATGACTTATATCCATAGAAAGAAAAGTCTGAGAGAAAGGAAATGAAAAGAAGTTGAAAGGGTTGACATCTGATGGCAATAGGCCACCGGAATGAGGATCCTAGATACCCAGAAGGGTCTCTAAGGTTTTGGTCTTGGGAAGAGTGCCTGGGAGCATTTTTGTCTCTAAGTCCCAATGGATTCCTCAGCATTTTGGATGTTAGTTCACTAATTTCTCACCATAGAAGTATCAGGAAGTGATAGGTTTCTCATTCTAATGCCGAGAGCCACTAGAATGTTACCACTTTAGTGTTCACATTCAATCAAATTCAACACCGCACTAGTGGAAACTGAAGGCTTACACTTGCATCAGAGAAGGAAAAAACAAACACTTCAACCACGAATAAATTGCCAACAATATCAAAGAGCAAAGTTATGTTGGAGAAACACATACAGTCAAAGGAGCTGTAGGACCTCCATCGTCATCGTCATCAGGCATAGCATCACCATTCAAATCAAGCTCAGAAGATCTTTTCCACTCGGGTGTTGGAGGACAAACAACCATTTCAGGTTTTTTCTCATGATAGAAGGCATATAGGGCATCGATATAGTCTGGCTTATAGATCCCAGGAGGACGAGCATCAGAAAAAAATTTAATTGCCTGCATAATAGTACTCTGATTATCAGAGATATGTGGTTAAATTTGAAGCAAGAAGGATGTAGCATCGCAAAATTACTAACCTGACTGACAGATATTGGCAGCGTACGCATAAGATAATGAATAATCATAAACCCAGTGCGATTATGCCCATGTGTACAATGAACAAGAATATACTTCTTCGCATGTTTTTGACGGGCAAGAAATTGTGAAACCTGATAGAAGCCATAAATATTAGTATCAAGTTCCTTTCAATAGCATTCAGCGTGATAAGTTAGCCTTTATTTGCTTAAAGCCTTGAACAAAATAAAACTCATATGACAACATGCTTCTCATCAATGATGAGTCCTAATACTAAGAAAACCTAACTAGAAGTTAACAGAACACCTTTTGAATACTCTGAGGAAGTACAGTACTTTTTAATCTGAGACAAATTCTCAGAAAATACAGTTTCCATTGCAAATACAGTATCCCCCACAACTTTTTGCATTGGAAAAAGAAAAACCTTAAAATGGATTATGAACTTGAAAGGTAGTGGAGAGGGGTGCAAGTTCAAGTGAAGACGGGCTATTAGCAAGGTGTGTGGTCGGCTACTTTAGAAGAGGAGTGAAGGAGACCCGGAACTCTACCAGATATTAGACGTTGGGCACTCTCAACTTGGAAGAACACTTTCGAGTGAACATATATGAAATGGCAGCCAGACAATTTCTCTTTGAGTTTCCAACTAAATATATGGCAGAGCAGGTTTTACAAGGAGAATGGACATGGAAGAAGGAGAAAATCCAACTTGAATGGTGGTCACCCGTCGCTGGTTGTTGCACTGATATCCAAGAGACAGAGTGGACATCGATAATAGCTATGGGGTTGCCTTTACATCTATGGTCTGAGAAAACCTTCCAGGCTATTGGTGACCAATGTGGTGGTTGGTTAGAAACTAAGGAAGAAACCTCTTTGAAAAACCATCTCAAATGGTCAAGACTAAAGATAAGAGGAGGCCAGAGGGTGCCATCAGAAGTGATCATAGAAGACAAGGGACTAATATACATAATACCCATTTGGAGTGAAATTCCGACGAGGGTGGATGGTTGGAGAAGAGTGGAAGAATTTGCAGAGATTTGAGAAATTATCGGGAGACCGGTTCACAGACACAGACACAGACACGTGAGGAGGGTTTGGTCCTTGATTTACTAAATAGAAAGGAAAGTGGGCCATCTGCAGGTGATAGGGTTTTTTCTGCAGATATGGGCTTTGACCAGAAGCCCATTTGGAGTGATAAAAGATTTTGGGCCCATATGTTTTATTTCCTCACGTTTGGTGGAAGAGCCCAGATATGTATCTTCCTACGACACTATTACTGCTGAATAGATGCCAACAAACATTGTACCACAAACCAAAGTCCAGTCCTACATGCAGAGGAGAGATCGAAGGAATCTAAAGCATCATACCAGTTTTTCACATCTAATTCAATCCTTAAGAGAGGGTGATATCATCGAGACAGAACAAGGGACGGCAGATATGAATTCAGAAATAATTGGGAATAAAAACACTCAATTGGTCGAAATTGAGCAGTGGCCAGTTGAAGATGTTCAACCACTGGATACTCAAATGCAGTTAGCGGAGGTGGATGCATCATTATGGGTGCAACGTAATGTTACGAGACTCAGTAAACAATTCGAGGTGGATATTCAGGGGTACGAATGGGAAGTATGGTCTCTTCTCATGAAGCTAGATAAAAGAAGACGGGTGAGACTAAACAATACTGAAATTTCTTCTCCTAAATCAAAATGGGCTAGAATGAAGTGAAGAATCTTCTTCCATTTGGGGTAAAATTTAAGGATGGAGAACCCAGAATTAGGGGAAAGGGAATATGCAGTGGGTCTCAATGAAATTCCATATCATCTCGTGGAATGTGAGG
Organism: Solanum piurae; assembly: GCA_029582685.1. NCBI lineage: Eukaryota > Viridiplantae > Streptophyta > Magnoliopsida > Solanales > Solanaceae > Solanum > Solanum piurae. The sequence continues at coordinate 7,238 of JAJOOO010002546.1, forward strand.
GAATTGAATGACATCAACTAGAGGAGGGTGATCAAATCTCTAATTCAAGATTTGGGGGGGGGGGCTGATTTTTACTGTTTTCAAGAAACAATTTTATTTTATTTTTATGACAAGGAAAACCCGCAGCCGCTACCCTTTTGGTGCGCACAGGGTAAAAACCCCGCTCCTATGCAATAGCTCGCAAACCACATAGGAGAGGTAACCCGCACTAGGCAAGCCCAATGCCCTAGAAGCAAACCCCTTGCTTTCACTGGCAAGGGGTTTCGAACTTGAGACCTCCAACATGGAAGTCCCAAGCCCAAACCACTGGGCTATGGAAGGCAAATATGGGGAAGTTGTGAAACATCTATTAAATAACAGGTGGGCTGATTATGTGGGATTGGAGGCCAATGGAAGAAGTGGAAGGATTTTTATCATGTGGACAGGAGAATTAATACACTAAGGTGTACATTCTGTTTCTTGTAAATTAAGCTCTACAACTGAGTAGTGTGTGGGGATTTTTATACTACCAGATTTCCCTCAGAAAGAAAGAACTGTATAAACATCTCGAGAGCCATGAAAGAATTCTCGGATACCATCGAGGGGCTGAAACTTATTGACCCTCCACTTCTGGGAGGAAAATACACTTGGTTCAGAGGAGACAATCATGAAGGTTACTCTCAGATTGATAGATTATTGTACTCAGCGGAATAGGATGAAAAATTCAACAAGATCAAACAATCAGTGCTTCCAAGGATCATCTCTGATCATTGTCCCTTTTTTTTTAAATGTGGGGAGTGGGACTTTCCAATGTCTTACTTTAAATTCGTGGATGGAGGTTCCTGGATTTAAGGAGAGGGTGGAGGAACGGTGGAATTTGTGTAAAGCACAGGGCAAACCTGATTATATTTTGTCTTGTAAACTAAAATTCCTGAAACATAAATTGAAGGAATGGAATACTGCTAATGGGAGGAATCTAAACACTAAGGAAGTTGATAGGCTCTACCAGATTAGCTCCCTGGATACCATACAAGAGCAAAGAATGCTATCCGAGGAATTGGGACGATCCAAGAAGGAGATGCAGAATCCAACGATGTTCCTATCCCTATTAATTAAATAGGATAGTCCTAGTGCACTAAGGTGTTATAATGTATGGGGTCCAGGGAAGGATGGACCACAACTTTTACCGTTGTGTCAAGGCTCCCCCTGACATCTTAAGTGAATTGGGACAATCCAAAAAGGAAATGCAGGATCCAACAATGTGTATTAAGTTTCCACTTTTCAGGGTCTAGAGAGGGAACCATATTTTTTTGATGAAGTGTTTTATAAATCACAAAGGCATCAACAAGATGCATAGTTACAAAAGAGGAGATATCAGCTAAAAAGATAACAAAAACCTAACAAAATCTAAAGAGAAGACCATATTTGATCTACTGGTCTATTGTACACAGCATTATACTGCATTCCTGCAAAAGCTATTTTCACAGCTTGAACATATGGCAATCCAATAACACAATGACAGCTTTTACTGTTACACCAAAGTTCCCCTTGAAGGAATAGATTACATTCTTTCTTTTGATAAGAAGAGAGTACATTCATAATATATTATAAATATTTACATAACATCTACCCTGCGATTCTCAAAATAGCTTTCTCTTTTTTATTCATAGAAGCTTACAAACTAACTAGAGATCAACTTTGTTTTCCACTTGATGGGCAAACAACACTAATAATTGCATCAAGTGTAACATATATGATAATAAATCTGTAACAGCGAAGATCTAACCATGTATGGATAAAGGTACAAACAAACTTGTCGTACTTTAACACTGTAAGTAATGCAAGCTCATTCTCAGGTACAGAATTCAACTAAAACTGCAACCAACATATATAAAATTACCTCATAGACAAATAAATTTACAGACTCATTGTCAGGTGCAGAACCACGGCCTCTGCATTGAATCTGATACACATGAAACAGTAAAATCAGGACAACAACCATAACTCAAAGAGAAAAATTACGCCCCCGCCACCTATTCTCCTCCATGACTTTATTACCATGTACCAACCTTTACATGCTTAATGCCTTCTTTCCTCCAATCTGACAATGAATAGTATCGACTTGTATTGGTGAGATCAATCACCATACCAAGCTGAAATTAACATGCAATGAGTCAGTTGTAGTTTAGAAGATCCTGTGTTGTCAAGGTAACTCAAATGAATAAAGAGGTCAGAATAAACAAGGCATCTAATGACTGTGAAAGTAACCCAAATGAGTTAAGAGGACAAAATTAACAAGGCATATAATGATTCTATCATACTAAGTGGCAAAACAAAATAGAATATAAGCCTCAGCTTTGACATAAAACATATCCAAGATAGTGATATAAAACATCTCCAAGACCATAATTCATATGCAGTAGCTTATTAACTGATTCAACTTGTTATTTAAGTCAAAATTAGAATCTAGAGGATATATACAACAAAAAGCACTACCAACAACGAAACAAGAAAAGCTTCAAACTCGTGATAACATCTAGGAATCAAACTTTTTTTATCGTTGAAGATCCTTCATTGAAAATCCAGTAACAAGAAAGTGCTGTAAAGGTATATACAGAGGGAACAGATCATCATTGCTGTAAGAAATCAAATATTTTGAAAATAAAATCCACGTCAAGTGAATGAATAAGGACCCAAATTTAGGTTAACACACTCACTTTTCTTCCTAAAACTCTCTGTTGGTGGAGGACTTGCCTAAACGAGTATCTTTTGCCAGGAAGAACACAATCATTGAAAGTTTCATCCAATGGAACCTTTGAAGGGATAATACAACCTATCTCCTGTCCAAATGCAGGACAATCCAACCAACCTGCATAGGCAATCCAAAAGATAAATGATGTAATCAAACCATGAGTAGCAAGAAAGGGGGGAAAAGGAGAGAAATAAGAACCTGTGTTAAGATAATAGTCAAAGAAGGCACAGTAAAGTTATGTGCAACCTAGAGTTACACTAACATGACAAGAACAAAAAGAAAGATGGACTACACGGAGGGAAGCAGGAACCTATTGCTACTTCAACAAATCATGCACACACACACACACACACAGCAAAGGAGATAAGTGACACACAATAGAGAAAGAGTGTGTGTGTGCACAAAAAAAAACCTGGCGGAAGTCTGCTGCTTGGCTTCTGTCTCTTCGTCTGAAAGATCTCATCCCGCATTCGTGGTTGAGATGGATATGCAGGTCTATCATCTGGATGTTGTCTTTTAAGTCTTTGAATCCTCTCCTCCCGCTCCTAAAACAAACAGCATTTAGAAAGAGGGCATACAAACTAGAAAATAATTTTTTGACAATGTAGATTTAAAAAAGAAAATGGAAGTCGCCACAATAATAAGATTCACAAGAACATACCCCTATCTATGGGCAGTCCACTATCATAGAAAGAAGCGACAAAGAAGCAAGTTCTATTTCTTTATTATCTCCCCCTTTTAATGGAGACGAGATTGGTAAAAGGAGGTACGAAGTATGCAATGCAACCAAAAATAGTTTCAGTCAGATAGCTGACTTGGAGATAACCAAACAACAATGCTGAATTCCCCACTGCTCAACAACCACTCTTCCCCTTCCATTTGATGAGCCCAAACTGCCTGCTGCAGTAGAAGGGGAAAAGGAAAAAAAAAGTAAGGGGGGGTGGGGGATAACTCTTTAGATTTATTAGACGTTGTAGGCGCTCCTTGAGCAAGTAGGGGTTTCAACTTTCAGGATTCTTACTTTTTGGTAATCAATTACATCCTCTGGATTTTGATTTGATGAAATTTTACTTTGTTTGATTTTAAAAAGATAGAGGCAGCACACAAAACTTTCTACTGGTTATTACTCTGTCAAAGACAAGCAGCAAAGAGACAACCAATATAAAAGAGACATGTATCAAACAAAGAGCCAAGAAAAAATATGGTATAAAGGAGCAAGTTCAAGTAATAGTACAGCTCAATAGTTGATATAGAGAGCATTATGAACAGAAACATACGCGACGTGAAATCTCTACAGCACTAGTGACATAATCTGCACGCTCGTCGCTATGCAATATAATAGGTTCTTGCGGTTCATCTTCTAATTGTTGTCCAAAAATCTCGTCGTCATCCTCTGGCTGTGGCAAGGCATTCAGATCCATGCTGGTGATTCAAGTCTCAACACAAAGCATATCCTGTAAGCAATGTATAGTTCTGTCCCTACAACAAACAAGAATGACATCGAATTGTTCAGACCAAGAATAAGCTAATAATATTATATGACAACTGAAAAGGCTGAATTTATTCAAATCTAAATGCATCATCCAAATATTAAAACTTAATGAACCAAACAAACCGCATAAATTTGGATATTAAAGAAATACAAAACCTAACACAAAAGGAAACAATGCTGGAGTCTAGATGATATGAAACAGAACAATAGTTGACTCAAATCATAGAATACAACCCTTTTAGGGCCAGATACTAGAGAGCAAAGAAACATATCAACCCAAAAGAGTCATACTGATCTCCAGAGTGTCATCATTTGGGTTTCATTTGGTGTCACCAATACACAAAATCGTCAATTTTGAAGGAGAGAATAATTGTTTATGAATGACCATAGTCATGAAGCAACAAGGCAAATAACGGGTAACTCTCTACTTTAGCAGAAACAATCCATGACAGAGTTTGTGTAAGTGTGATTTGAGAAGTTGAGGAAATGTGGGAAGGGTACATGAATTCCCTTTTGAGATATTGTGTACATTATACACGATTATGGGTTTACTTTTATGCTCCCATCCAGAGTTCGCAATTACAAGCTAACTTTGTTTGCTTTAGACATTCATGCATAGACACGTTAAAAAAAAAGGAAAAAAGGAACTCCAAATATTAGAAAGTTGAATATATTTGTTCTCTGAACTAGAAAGTATATTAATCATATGATCAAAGGGAAAGAGTGAAGAGTTTGTTGAATGACAAGATACAATTAAATGAGGGACTGTGAATATATGACTGTTTCACAAAAGAAAAGTTTGGCATTTAAAGAAAGTGGTCAAGTGAACACAAGGGGACAAAATAGGATAAGTGAAGACACTAAAGTGATAAGTCTTCTACCAAACAAAAGAGAAAAAAATGAGTGATTGAGGAAATACTTCTAAAAGAATTTTTGTTCACTTATAATCCTAAATATAAGTTCATTGGCAAAACCAAATGCGAACTTGTAATCCTAAATATAAGTTCGTTGGCACCAGTGTTTTGGAAGTGAAAGGCGATAAAAGGCGACAAGGATCCGCATCGCCACAAGGCGAGGCGAGCAGCGAGGCACTCGCCTTTTTGAAGTGCGGCCCAATTAATACCAAAAAATTAAAATATTTGATTGCATATATAAATAATCAAAATCTCAATAGCAATAACATATTAGCAAATATTTCAATTAAAAGCTGAAAATAGATAGTACATACTTAGAACTTGAATGAGAAAAGTACATAACAAAAGTAAAATCTGTGAAAAAAAAGAAAGATAGAAGAGACTCTGAAGACTGAAAAAGAATCAGAGGAAGAAGAAAAGAAGAAGAAGAAAGAAGAAACACATATTGGTTGGACTTTGGAGTCGCCGGAAAAGTTTGGCTAGTCCCCCGAGGAGTCTAGTCGAAAACCCTTAAATTACCTTTTAACTTTCTAAACCCTAAATTGGTCGCCTTTTTAAAGAATAAAGAAAATACAAAAGGTGACGCCTTTCTCGCCTCTCGTCTTTGTCGCCATGGCGTCGCCTTTCGAAGATCGCCTCGGCACAAAGCTAAAAGGTGATGAAGGATCGCCTCGCCTCGCCTCGCCTCTCGCCATTGGTGACAAGGCAATCGCCTTTCACAACACTGACAGACACTAAGGGGAGAACATACCTGGGCATCTTGAGGAAAGGAAAAGGGCTTACTTAACAAGAGTGAAATTTTGCGAGGAGTCGAAACAAATCACATTGTCGGATATAAAGAAATAACTTCCATCTCTTGGACGGCTGCCTTTGGGGACAACATTTATGATATGGATGGGAATATGTTCTTGTTTGAGTTCCCAAACAGGAGTATGGCATAACAAATTTTGTGGAGGCTTGGAGATGGAGGACAAGAAAGATTAGCTTGCACCGGTGGAGCCCCACAATAGGTTGTCTACCAGCTTCCAGAAGATTGATATGAGCAGCAGGATCCCACTTCACCTTTGGTCGCAAAAGGTTTCATTGAAATTGGAAATATATGTGGTGGATGGGTGGCTACAAAGGAAGAAACTGAACTCAAGAACCATCTCAAGTGAGCGAGAATCAATATCGGGGGGTGGTTGGAATTGTCCAAGTGAAGTATCCATAGAAAGAGATGGGTACAAGTATCATTTTTTTCGATATTGGTCAAGGAGAAAGCAAGATTTGAAAAGAAGTTGCAAGTGATACAGGGCATCAAAGAACCTATAGGATCAAAGGCTTCTTTGGAGTTTCGACCCGAGGGCAAAAGGAGTTGAACAATGTGGAAAAAGAGTATGATTACATGCAAATTCAGACTGTATCAATGACAAAAGGACGTGGAGACAGTTGTTCAAAACCTAGGTTAGTTGAACATACTACATAAGTGCCAATTGACAACCTTAGGGGTCATTTGGTAGTTGGTTTGGGGATGAATCATGCAGGTATTAAATTTGCAAAAGTAATACCACGTTTGATAGTTGTTTAGGAGATATGTTATTCATAAATAAAATTAATACAACGTATAGTTTGCAATTTAGAAATTCACATAACTAATACATGTATAAGTTATAGGAAATCTATGTATTATTTTATGCAGGAAAGAAGATGGAATGAGTAAACCCTACATTACTAATCCACGCATAAAATAAATACATAGATCCCCTCATAATTAGTCCATGCATTACTAATACCTGCATAACTTTAACCAACTACCAAACGACTTCTAAATGTATAGAGCTAACTCCCCTGTGTTCAGGAACGAAGGAACGACAGGGAAGGGTACCACATTACATTCATGTAATATGAGGTTATTCCCTCCATGCAATAATGCAACAGTCCTTTCAGTAACTTGGTTATTATACCTCATACCGTTGATACTTCGAATGTACTGTGGTACCCTTCCTTGTCGTTCCTGAACACAGGGGAGTTAGCTCTATACATTTAGGGGTCGTTTGGTACAAAGATGCATAATGCAGGGATTACTAACGCATGGATTAGTAATGCAAGGATTACTAATGCAGGGTTTAGTAATGCAGGGATTAGTTTTTATCAAGTGTTTGGTTCATTGTTTCCCATTTAACTTTATGTTTGACTTAAAACTCTAGAAAAAGTTTCTTTCCTATTATACCCTTGAGTTATTATGAGATTTTATATTTCATTTAACTTGTCAAGTCAAATACTAAAATATATAAAAAAAAAAATTATGAGTAATTTTGAGGTGTTATATGCCACTATAGAGATCCTTGATAGCACGGTATATTTCTAATTTTTTGTTGGTCAAATATACCTTAAACTTAACATAGATTTAAGGCTACTTAAATTGTTCAAATACACGAAGCTTATTTTTTTTAAAAATAGTTTAAGTGGTCAATCGACGAACTACATTTAAAAAAAAACAAAAAAATCAACCCAACATAACAAATCAAACATGGAGAAAAAAATATTAGTTTGTGAAATCATCAAATTACATGGAATGAATTTGGAGAATTTAAAAGAATATTTATAAATATTCTCATATAAAGTTTTAAAAAAAGAGGATTAAATTACAAAAGAAAAAAAAAATTGGGGATAGTTTAGTCATTTAGGGGTCTTATCCATGGATTAGTTATCCCTCCCTTTTCTAGGGATAAAATAAGACCTTGTATGAGCTATAACTAATCCATGGATTATTTTGATTAATACCTCCTACCAAACGGGTCCTTAGGAGTTAATTAAACTTTATTTTAACTTATTCTAACAACTAAATAACATTAACTCTAACTAATTTAAAACTAATTCCAACAACTAAATCCACCAACTAAACCATATTACTTCAAATAATAAATCAAACTAGGGGTAATCAAGTATTATTTGAACATATTTCAACAACTAAACTATATTAACTCTAACTAGTTTTAAACTAATTCCAACAACTAAATCCACCAACTAAACCACATTATTTCAAATAATAAATCAAACTAGGGGTTAATTAAACTACATTTGAACGTATTTCAACAATTAAGCCACATTATTGTTAAACTAGTTCCAAACTAATGTCAATAGGATCAACTAGTGTTGGTACATATGCTTAATAAACACATTATCCCTAAATTTAAAGCTAAGTGTCAACACTAGATAGACACAAATCGATCTTGCAAGAAAATCAATTTTGTCATCAATAGGATCAACTAGTGTTGGTACTTATGCTTAACAAACACATTATCCCTAAATTTAAAGTTAAGTGTCAACAATGGATGGGCACAAATTGATCTTGCAAGAAAATCAATTTTGTCGGAATAAAATAGAGCAAGCAAGTCCGTAATTAGTTTGGCTTACAGCTTCATTCCAAAGTAAGGAGAAAGAAGACACAACGTCGGGTAATAGCTCTGAGAGGGACTTCTCTGAGTAAAGAGACAAGTAATGGTAAGAGTCATTCCAATTGAGTAGGTGAAGAGTCTCTTTCAAGCCAGATCCTTTACCACGCCTAACTAAATTAAAGAAAGTAAGAGAGAGAGTGGCCGCCTATGTCTTAAATGAAAATAAAGGACTTCCTTATCCTAAGGTTGTCACTAAATGAATCTGGTAACTTTTGCCGCAGAGAGGCTGAGGTGAGTATCATCACATCGCCTCCGACAACTTCTTTTGCTTTGTAGCTACGGCTCTTATCCTTCCTAAGTGGTTCGTAAGTCTTTCTTAGTTTAGACTTCTAAAGACTGTTTGCACCCCTTGTTCCTGCTTTAGCCTATGAGGAATTGATGTTGTTGTTCTAGTGTTATATATTTATAGGAGTAGAGTGAATACTGATTTGATAAAAAAAGGTGGGGAAGGGGTATGGTTGCATATGGTGACAGATTTGGCAGAGCAGAGTGAGTGCCACTGTTTGTTTAATTTGTTTGTATGTATCTGCTCTACCCCCAACCCACTCTCTACCCCCCACCCACACTCCTCCTTTAGGTTGTACGTACTAATATACGGTTGTTAAAGTGTGCACCTGTACACCTGCATTATCAATAGGATTAACTAGTATTGGTATTTATGCCTAACAAACACATTGTCACCAAATTAAAGCGAAGTGTCAACACTAGATGGATACAAATCGATCTTGCAACAAAATTAATTTTGTCATCAATAAGATCAACTCGTGTTGGTACTTATGCTTAACAAACACATTATCACCAAATTAAAGCTAAGTGTCGACACTAGATGGACAAATCGATCTTGCAATAAAATCAATTTTGTCATCTATAGGATCAACTAGTGTTGTCATTGATGCTAAACAAACACATTATCACTGCAGAACACTCTAAAAATTCAAACAAACCCTAAGCAAAATGTAAGTGTTGTACATTGAATAAGAAAAAACTAATATATACAATACTTAAACTTTTGGAGGAAAAAATACCTCAACTTTTTTTAATTAGGGCTGGAGATGGAAGTGTTGGCGCCAGTTGGCTCAACGGCGTCGGAGATTGGAAACTTTAATTAGATTGTACCCATGCACTTAGAATTTCGTACACTAAATTTCTTAGTACATTCTATAGTTGTTGAACTTTTTCTTTAAAAAAAACTACTTTAACAACAGATAGATATCAAAACGACTTAGAAAACACATAAACATTATACTCTTATAAATCGCTAAATGCCATAGTTCAATTTGATACATTTTCTAAACACAATACCTCTTTCTAAATAAAAGACAAGACAACAATGCCATATTTGACTTCCTATGTTCCAAAAACACAATACTCTTATGCTAGCAATTACGTGGAAACGACACGGGCAGAAGGCAAGTGACCATTCCAAAGATCAACTTGCAATTATTGCACTGTCTTAATAAGCTGTTGTGGGTCCTTTTTTTTCTTTTTGAAGCTAATTACTGGTCTTTTATGGAAGAATCAGAAATTGGGGAATTGAAGTCTCTTGTCTTTGTTGGAAGAATCAGAAAATGGTGAATTGAAGTCTCTGGTCTTTGTTATAAGAATCAGAAAATGGCAAATGTAGCAGTGGGATTTCTTGTGGAGAACTTGATGCAGGTGCGGGGGCACAACGTAGAGTCAGGGAGATAGCTGGAGAGATCAAAGCTATACGAAACAAAGTCAAAGAGATCAGACAGAATGATGCCATTGGCCTTCAGGCCCTTCACAATGATGATTTATACGACCGAATGATGCCATTATCTATTGCAATTGAAGTCTCTGGATCCAAAAAATTAGTTAACTACTTTTATTACCTTTGAGATTGCAGAATGGAAGTGCAGCGCTACTGCGACGTGAGGGAGATGCTACGTGCGGCGGCCTGCGACGTGCGGAGCTGCTTCGACGGCGACGTGCGGAGCTGCTTCGACGGCGACGTGCGGAGCTGCTTCGACGGCGACGGCGACGTGCGAGCTGCTGCGACGGCGACGGCGACGTGCGAGCTGCTGCGACGGCGACGTGCGAGCTGCTGCGACGGCGACGTGCGAGCTGCTGCGACGGCGACGTGCGAGCTGCTGCGACGGCGACGTGCGAGCTGCTGCGATGGCGATGTGCGAGTTGCGAGTTGCGAGCAGCGTGAGACTGAGGCTCGAGCGACAGGTTTCACCTGAGACAACAGTTAGGGTTTTGAGGGAAAGGGAAAAATTATTGCCACTAATAATAAAATTGTCCACCCATAGAAGTTGATAAAAAAAATTTTAAAAAAAAGGTTTTAATATACCGACTTTAGGATGTCCATAATCTTTAAAAATTTATAGATATACATTTAAAAGATGTAGATATTGCCAATTAAAATTATTATAATCTATAATAATAGTGATAGAAAATTTGTTATTGTTTAAATTAAATAATAATTTAAATATACCGGTTGAGATCGGTGTTTATTAATTTATTTTAGGGGAAATGGTAAAAAAATATCCCTCACCTTTGATTTATTAGTTGACTATGTTTTTACCGTTAAAATGAAGTTATTTTTACACTCGTCATCTACAAGTTTGTCACATGTACCCCTTAATTGGATAGAAAATTTCAAATCAACAAAAAAAACTCAATTTTAACCTGATCCAACCCACCTTATCAGGTAACACACTTGTGCTCCTTTCTAAAAGCAATCATAATTATGGCAAAATAAAGTCTCTATAAAACAAGCATAATCTCTAACTTATAAACACAAGAGCATATAATAACAGAGACAAAACGACAATAACAACAACAAATAACAACAACAATAATAATAACAATAATAACAACAACAACAATAAAATCACAAGACACAATCCAACAATATGAAAATAATGTAATAATGAGTATAAACACAAGAACAAAACAATGATTAAATATGAATAATCGGAGCATTATTTTTCAGTCACGTCTAAAATTTGTCGAAGTTACTAGAGCTTGGAGCTCTGGTTCATCGTTGTTGGTTTGCTCCGATCTATTGTAGTTGAGGTTCCACGGTGGTGGTTGGACTGTGTTCTCGATTTGGGTCTAGATGAGGGTCGAAAGAGTGGATTTTGGTTGTTTTGGTGGTTGTTTCAGGTTGGGGTTTTGTTTACTGGTAGCTTTTGAACTGCTGGTTGGTGGTGGATCATTGGAGATGGAGACGAGGAGAAGAGAAGGTTGTGGTGGCTCTCTAGAGGTCTAAACAGTTGGGTGAGGGGGCTCTCTAGAGGTCTGAACAGAGGGGGGGGGGGGTTGGTTGTTGTTTGGTTGCTGAAAGAGGAAGGGTGTTTGGTTGAAGCAATAGTGGGATGTTTGGGTGCGGGTTGTCGAAGAAGAGAGTAAAAATGGAATTATTTGGTGGTTTGGGTGGTGGTTTCGATGGTGAGCTGGTTAAGAAGAGGGTTTTGGGTGAAGATGAATATGAATAGGTTATATGATTAGGTGGGTCGAATCGGGTTAAAATTGGGTAATTTAAGTAAAATCGGGTTATTGTTGTTAATTTGAGATTTTTCATCCAATTGAGGGGTACATGTGACAAGTTTGTAGACGGCGAGGGTAAGAATAACTTCATTAATGGTAAGGGCATAGTCAACTAATAAATCAAAGTTGAGGGATATTTTTTACCATTTTCACTTTATTATATATATATATATATATATATATATATATATATATATATCAATCAACAGAAGTTTATTAATATAAATTTTAATATATAAATCTCCAAATATAGTAATAGATATTGATTACCTCATAATATAAATGTATTTAATACTTGAATTGATAGATATTTCTTTGATTAATAATGTATTTCATATCCGAATTATCTCTTTCTCTCTCTCTATATATATAATATAAAGCAAATGTAGATCAGGTCATGTGGCACATCTTTAACACCATCATTGTTATTTATCTTTTTTCTCTATTTTCTCTATTTTTTTTCTTATTTTATCCTTTTTATGATGTTTGATTGATTTTTTTTAACAATCATATTAATTCATTATCTATAAGTTACTACAATGATTATATTAATTTTAATTATAATATATATATGATTGAAGAAGTGAAAAAGTCACTTCATGTCTTCTCCTTTCTTAATTCATTTAATTACTCTTTTTTAAATTTCTAATTTTTATTTTATTTTTTATGAATATATATACACTAAAGTTGAATTAAAAAAGGTGATATGACACTTATTTAGGTTAAGAAATTTTCAATTCTTTTTACCTTCTTCTGATTATAAATTAATAATATTTATTTATATTTATGTTTTTTAATTTAATGTATATATAAGGAGTAATTACTTATAATTCATAACTCTTTAATTTCTACTTTTAAAAATTATAACATTCATAATTTGCATGTTCATAACCCCCAAATTTTAATTTGTAATATCTTATTGTATTCCTCTATTTTATCTATATAAACTCATGCTTTGTTCATGAATACGCCAAAAGTTAGTCTTTCTCTTCTCCGTCACTTTTGAGTTGTGAATTATAACATGTAAAACGAAACAAATAAATGAAGATAAGAAATACTTTATCTCAAAACTATATTTTCATTTTTATGTAGTTAGTTATGCTTTCTTAATTTTAGAATATTATTTTACGTATTCATTAGAAATATTCTTTTCAACGCGTGTGCTTCCTTGAAAATAACTTTGAATTCAAGGGGCATTTCAGACATTTCACTAGCCGCATCAACTTTAACGCTTCCTTGGATGTGCAACACCTCCATTTTCAGCTCTATTCTCTCCTCTTCCTCTCCAATTCCGCTTGCTTTTTTCCGGAGTTAGCAGTTGCGTTCTTCACCAATTTTAACAACACTTTCGTCTTCAAACGTCTGCCCTCACTTCGTCTCTTTTTGTTGTCAATTTGGTACTTCGGTGGCAACTATCTCAGTAAGTTGTTTATGCTATTGGGTAGGCATTTCATAAATTATCTCGTCTGCGATGAAAAAGAGTTCAAATTTGAGACCGATGGAGAACTTTAGATAGCCCAACTCTAAACCATGAATTTCACCATTGAATTGTAAAAACCCTTATGCTCTTTAACATAGAAATACTTAATTTTAATAGACTCTTTTCTACTGTAAAATGGTGGAATGGATCTCTATTGTTGTCGTCTTTCGTATTCCCTTGATTCGTCACTTTTTAAATTGTTAAAGCGTCTAGAGAGTTTTTATCAAAATTCTATGAAAGTATACTTGGTATTGTGTTCTCTAGCTTCTACTCGTGACTCTTACATGACAATAACACAATATGTATTTGTTCTCGCGTGCTTTGTTATCTATTTTTTCAGAGTGAATAACCACACACCTGTCCGTCAGACATTTGAATTAGAAAGGACCTTTAGTATTAGTTGTGCTTTCCAGTTGGAGTACTAAAGGTAAAGTTGGATAACTCTAGCAAGAGGGTGTTTTATAAGAGACTAAAGTCCATTTGATTTGTTGTAATGGCTTCAAACTAATGGGGAAGCATGCTTTGTTTCCTCGCCATATAATTCCGCACTGGAAAGTTGTATTATAGTGAACTTATATTATATTTATTAGTGCGTCTGACGCTAATGCAATGATTGCTTATTCGAAGACAAGATGCATATGTTTGTAGTAGTTAAATACTTCATCTTGATTAAGCCTGGTTTTGTCACTCCCCGAGCCTACACCCTGGACGTGGTCAGCACTCGAGAACCATTGTTGGCCCCAAGCAAACCCTTGGCCTGGCTCAACTTTTAGTGGAAGACTTACTCAACATAAGATAAACTCAAAATATAAACTTTATTCAAATGTCTCAAAAATAAACTCACAATATTTTAGAAATAAAACATTCACTAGCCAAAGAGGCAACCCAAGTCTAGAACATCAACAACTGGAAATGAAAAGACTCATAAACTACTATCTATTTTATCTATGAAGCCTCTAATACTATGAGGGATGTCAGGACAAGACCCCCGATGATCCTAACAAACTAAAATAACCGAAGATAAATAAGGGATCCTCCAGAAGCAAGAGGCTCACCAAACAACTCTAGAACTCAACTAGATCAATGAAGCGCTGATTGATGATCCTGGTTACCTTTATCTGCATCATGAAAGATGCATGCCAAATGGCGTCTGTACATGGAATGTACGAGCATGCAAGGGGAAATCTAAAACATGACATAAGCTTGAACTGGAACTGAAGAAACAACTTACCTCGTCTCAAATCAACTCAATCTCAACTCATTTCAATATAAAAGCAATAACAATAATGCGGTATAAAGAAAAGCTTTTAAAATAGTAGATAACAACTCGATGTATTGGAAAATACAATATAACTCAGTTTGTATGTAAAAATACAAAATAAACTCTGTTTGGGTGATTTTCTAACCGACAACCATCACTATGAGCTATGTGATGATACAACATCTGGTCCAAGCTGCCAGAACTGTCCTATACTTTGTCGAGGTATAGAAATCCTCAACTAAGTGGATCCACTAAGCTATGCTTAAAAATCAATAAGGAATCATCTAAAAAGTATGACCCTTTCTACTCACGTTGGCTACATGGTTTATGAGGACTTGGAGTTATCTAAACTCCTCCCCATATCGGCACTCAATAATACTCCCAAAATATAACTTAGCTCATATATTAAAAAACATTTCCCCATCCTCAACTTTGAGATTACTCAAAAGATTTCTCTAAAGAGAGATAGTACTTAAAACTCCTTAAGAACTCCTTTAGAAATTGGTGTTTCCTCTCATCTTAAATTTAAAAACAATTACTCTTGTAAATACTTAGTTCCCATATATAATTTTGAAAAAAAATGAGCGTAACTCTTCTCATCGTCATATTCAAGTACTCAAGTTTTAAAACAAATTTAAAAAGATTGTAAAAGACTTCACAAAATGACTCGCAAAAACTCTCAAGACTTAACTCTTAACTCTACTTTGAATTTCAATTATGAATTTCAGGTTATGATTTATGTTATGAATGATCTCTCGATGTTTAGATGTAGTTTAGAGTATTTAGAATAGATAGTGAGTAAAGATACACTTTAAAAGTACTCAGACAGAGTAAACGACGGAAAAAGGGTGAGGGCAGGCGACCGTGGCGCACTGCTGGCGCGGGGCGCGTGCCCTTAAACTTCAGAGAGCTTAAAATGGCGCACTACTGTGGCGTGACCCCAGCCCCTCTGGCGTATCTGGGGGCGCCGCCCCAGCCCTCCCCCAGAACTTTCTGACAATTTTTTCTTCTCGTTTTCTGACCCTAATTCGTCTATAATCGATTTCTTTTCTCAATTTTTTCTTAGATTCAATTACCCAATACAAATACACGAGAATCTACTCAAAAACAACTCTCAAACTCAATACAATTATTTCAAGAACTCATCTAACCCATCTTAATTCAAGAACGAAAGCAATATTTCAAGAACACTCATCAAGTACTTAAATCCATCAATCTTTATGGATGAATTCAAATATGTAAATCATGATTGGTGTGTGGGTGAACGAACCTAACACTATGAAAACTTACATACCTCGAATTGTCATAGTTGATTAACGCTCAATACACCTCATTCGATTCTAGGTGTAGACGATCGTTAGCAGTATAAAACCCAACGAAGAGTTGGGGTCAAACCCACATGTAGCAGTATGTGTTCAAATTCAATTATGAAGTACAAATGTGGTCTAAGCGCTTATAGGAAAAGATTATCAAAAACTTACAAACAAGTCTAAGGGGTTGACAATGGATGTCAGATGGGAGGGAGAGGGGGTTGGATTGCCAATTATTAGCTAAAACACAAATGACACAGAGGAAACAACAATATAGAGAGAAATTCTAGGGATGTGATCGATTATAGGCTAATTTCACTATATGGGTAATTGAAATTACTAACGAATTGCTAAACATCAGTGGGTAAGCTAGACCATAAGTTTATTAGCTTTCTCTCGAACAACTACTACGATTCAAGTGAGTTCTCTCGAACCTCAACAAACTTATCAATAAGAACAACCCAAAACCTTAATTCATCCACACTCTCGAGCTAGATAGGTAGAATCAAGTTTATGATTCACTCTCTCAAGTTGAACTCATATAAACCCAACAACTACAATCATTAATTGAAAGATTTGGTTCTAAAACCTCTTTCTCAAGAAAGCCCATAAAGTTAGAATTGCATTTGCAACTACAATTCATAGATTAAAACACAACTAATGATTAAACCCACTTCAATTAAGCATTTAAATTAATAAATAACAATACCCATAAGCTAATTCAACCCATAATCACATGATCACACCCCAAGAATTTAGGTTTTTATCTAAGCATCATAAAAAGATAAAAACAATTACCAACTACATTAGCCATCGGCTGGGTAAAAGTCTCCAAGCCTTTACAATGCTCCAAATTGATTAAGTTCAAAAACCCACTTGGAAATCCTCAAAGTTAAACTTAGAAATCCTCAAAGTTTACAATGGAAACTCAAAAACTAAGAGAAAACTCTAACTCTCAAACTTGGGGATCAGAACTACTTTCTCTACATTTAAAATTTCAATTTATAGTTGTCCAATTTTTGGCCGGAAAAGTCATTGGGCGAAGTAAGTCGAGCCTCGCCAACCTGGTCGGCGATCCGCCCTTCGCTCCCTTCCATCGCCAATTTGCATTGACCATCAGTCCTACATGGTCTGTAACTTTGGGCAATCAAGATTGCTATTGCGGAGTCGTTCAACGATTCGCCGACTGCCCATTCCTGTTGCCAAGATGGTTTTTCCCCAGAGATGACATGCTGGAACTTTGGGCGAGCTAAAGAGCCACTCGGTGGTTCGCCGAGTGGTCTTGGCGATCACCTGGATCACTTTTTTTTACTTCTTCAGCTTGTTAGTTCCTTTTTGCCCGGTAGTGTCCTTGCCTTGGTCCTTAGCCTTCATAGCTGCAAATCAACACTTTAACATCAGTTTAGAACATAAAATAGGCATTTGAGAACACTTATACTATCAAAACAAAGCCCTAAATGAGTTGAAATCTTGAACTCATCAACACCCCCAACTTAAACTTTTACTTGTCCTCAAGTAAAACTCAAGAGCAATCAGTTCAACAAGGATGTCTACAAATAGTGCTACTTAAGACTCAACATAAATGCACACAAAATGTTCAAACTAAAAATACAATGATCAATTGTGCACTCAAAGTTTCAAATTAGGACTCATCGTAATCAAGTGTACTCAAGCTCACAATGCTTGCTTCGAATGCAAGTTCAAGCTAAACATATATATTCAAATGCCCTCACAACAAAGATGATTCCATATTCACACAATTTCCTCAACAATTTAAAGTGCGGAATCACATACAACTCTCTCACTCACAAACATGAACACTTGCATGACACCACCCATAGGCTTGCCCTTATTTTCCAATCAACATTTGTTTCAGCTCACTCAAGATCACAAAGGTCTTTTTAAGGCTTGTAACGGGGCTGAGTGTAAGTGTATGGTCATTTAGGCTTAGTGGCTTCTACCTTCATGAAGTATGGCCTGAAAAATCACTTTTTTCTTCTTCTTTTTCACATTCAAACATGATCATAATCCACCTCTTTATTGAACCAAACATGAATCATCGGACACCCCATTTATTTTACTATTTTCACACACTTTATTTCACAACTTTTTTCTCTTTTTCAGTCTTTTTATTTTCCTTCCCTTTTTTTTTACACGGAGGGGTTCCATATTTTTCACAACAATCCATCAAAGGGGGGATTTTTCACACTTCTTGACTTTCCTTCTTTTTCACCACACTCCTAACTTAGGCTTTTGGCCTAAGTTGGCTATCCAAACGATCCAATACTTCATGAAGGTTATGGGTGATGGGACAAAGAAGTCAGTTTTTCAGGTTTCTTCCAAGAAAAGGATAGGCTCAAAAGGTGCCAAGTAAGGTTCACACATCTAACAAGGTTGGCCACAAAGAGGTATATTGTCAAGTTGGTTCACTCTTCAAAATTCTTGCCTAAGATCATTTCAATTGCTTGCTTCACTCAATCAATAGGACCAACAAAGTAAATTCTAGGTGTCCTCAAGCACAATGTTCAAGGTAACCTCACCACACAAGGCATTGATACAATTATAAAAAAAGACTCCACACTTTCTAGCTAGCGTGCAATGTTCATCACAAGAGACTCATTCAACAAGAGGCTAGTCACAACGAGATGCTAAAAGTTCATAAATTGCCTATGTAACTTAGTTTGCCTCATCGTAGTCGCACATTCATTTTATTCAATTGAGAGTACTATTCAAGTCATCGGTATTGACCACAATCGATACTCAAAGTTGCACAAGAACAACCATAATCACACACAAAAGAGGTGGCAAAATTTTTAAAACTTGGTTCAAAACCATTTTCATATCAAAACAATGGGCCACAATTTAACAACCACAATTCAACAACCAAGATATATATAAACCAATAAGCTCCAATATTCACAAAAACACAATAAAATTCAACCCAATATTCATAAAATAGCCCTAAAGAGGTAGGTATGGAAATACCTCACCCCCCAAACAAAATACACAGTTGTCCTCAAATGCAAATAAAATAAGAAATGGTCAATAAAGTAATAGAGAGGGAGGTAAAAATAGTCATCCTGCCAGGCTAGGCTTGAGGTTAAGTCTGCATATCAGTCACTCCATCTGTCGGGGTAATAGTACCAGTATCTCAACATCCTTGGCTCCACTTGAGCCCACCATAGAGGTATTCTGAAGCGATGCCTGTCTAGCAGTCTCGAACATGGAACCCTCCAAGTCATCCAATTCCTCATACATTGTCTCCTCCCGCTCACCAAGCTGCTCCTCATCTGTCTCAGCATCAACATCATCAACTCTCATCTCATCTCCGGTAGTAGACGAAGGCACATCAGAACAAACTGTAATATCTGTGCTCGGGACATCCGGGATCTCCACCGTGACAAAGAACATGGACAAATCAGTGGACTTCAGTTCGTCTACATCTCTACGCAGCTCAACAATGTTAGCCTTCAAGGCCGTGACAACATCAGTGGCACCCTAGCCCTTCTCACACTCCTCGACCCTCACAGTTAGGGCATCTAACGCCAACTTGTGCCTCTTGATCTGGACACCATACTCCCTTATCTCAGCCCTAATGGGGGCTAAGGTACCAACAATAGCCCTCTCTATCATCCCAGGAATAATGGCCTCTACCCGGGAGGCACGCACATCGGTATATTGGTCTAAATAGACCATCTTATAAAGCATCACCTGGGTGATATGAGGTCGGGAGGTAGAAGCGGAAGCAACATAAGATATAGGGAGAGGAGGTGTAGCAGAAGTGATCGGAATCTCAAAAGGAGAGGAGCTAGAAGTAAATGAGGGCCCTATGGCCTGAGTAGGAATAAGTGCCTCTGTAGGTAATATGATAATGTCAACCTTCGAGGATGTATCCACCGATGCTGCCCTCCTTGTGTCAGCCTCGTCCCGCATGTACTCGGCCTCTATATGCCAAATGTCAGTAGAAGAAGTGGGTGTCACCTCGACATCCCTTCGATATATCTCTACTCCTCTCTAGTAACACGGGCCCATCTACACAACTCTGTGATCAGTACCAGGAACGAGAGCGAGATTTGTCTCTGTTTGGCCCTAATTGCCATCTCCTGCTCAATCAACAATCCTAAGTTAAGTTTCTGTCGATCAATGATAGACCCTAGGTAAGCAGCCTTCGGGTGGCGGATGATGGACTTGTTCTAGGTCGATATGATTGTGCTGCTGATAAACCCAAACCAGTACCTAGCTGCCACATTAAGATCTTTCTTCTTTATGGGCGCACCGACCTTTATCTACCTCGGGGTGGCATCAGAGATAAGAGGTGCTAGCCAACCCTTAAGGTCCTCTAGTGTCTTCTTCTGGACCAAATCAATATACCGGTGCATAAAATTATAAGTGCACCCCAGTACCTCATTTATGTCTGAACAACGACATTTAACCATCTTACCGCAAACCATCACAAAATCTACCAGCTTAGAGGCACTGACCTTCTTCTTCCCTTTCGGCATCGAGTCTTCGTAAGCCAAATAGAACTCCCGGACCCAAGTAGGAATGTAGGGACCCCGGGGTTTGGTGAAAATCTCAAACTTGTGAAACTTGTCAATGTTCCACACCTATGGATGACTGTCCACCACACCGTCTGTGGACAACCTCTTCTCATCTAGAATGGTCCTTAAACCCTCAACCTTTAGTCGGTTGAGTGACCGGGGAGGAGGACCTTGTACATGTGGTGCCTGCACTACCGTCTGAGCTGGAGGAGGCACTGGAGTTGAAACTGGAGGGGTAGGCGTCAGAGGCACTGGGATCCTAGATGGATGGTTCATCAATTTGGAGCGTAGCTCTGCTCTTCTGGCCTGTAATAACTGGTCATCCTCAGGCTCAGAGATGGAAGCCTGAGAAGCACTCTTTGAGTCACCCTCACTGTTGGAGGTGGTGAGGTGTCTCTCGTAGACCCTTTCACTGTCTGAACTAGCCTACTCTGGTGTTATAATCACGGGCGCTTTGCCCTTGCCTTTAACTCCCTTTAGAGGTAGTTTCTTAGTCTTTGCTTTGGAAGAAACCACTTCCTCATTGATAATAACTCCACGCGCCCGCTTTCGGGGCGTCATAACTGTACCGGTGACTTTGGGTCTAGTCATACCTGCAAAACAATGTAGAAAACTTAGAAAAAGTCAAGGCTCCTATACAAGTATTGTAACAAGACGTTGTTGGGAAGTGCGTGAGTCGGACATTGAAGTACCAACTTCTGAAACCTCACCCATATCTTGCGGATTGGTTCACCTTTCAACCGTTTAAAACCTTGAATACTATCTCTCAATGTCATCATTTTTGACGGGGGAAAGTACTCACATAGAAAGCTATAGTAAGCTCATCCCAAGTGGTAATGGAGTTCCTTGGGAGATTAGTTAGCCATTTGGTGGCTTCTCCCATCAAAGAAAATGGAAATAATTGAAGATGGACCGATTCTTGAGAGATATTCTTGAACAAGAACGGTCCACAAACGTCGATGAAATTTTGAATCTGCTCATGGAGATCCTCATGAGCCAACCCTCCAATCAATCCTTTCTGTTGTAAGAGCTGAAATATTGTGCTAGTGACATAAAAAAACAACGTTCCCTTCAGCAGGAGGTAGACGTATAGGCCCAACATCACCCAATTGGATAGGGTCATTAAAATCGTTCAAGTTTCCTATATCGTCTTAGTGGCCAATTATGCTACCATTGCTTTCGTTCACGCTCATTTCTTCCTCTGTTCAAACACAAACACAACCAACAAAGTGAGTCGATTCAACTATAACATAAAAAGATCACAATTCAACTTTAATAATAGAATTCTAAACAACACCACTCCCCGACATCGACGTAATATTTTGATTAACGCTCAATACACCTCATCGATTCTAGGTGTAGATGATGTTTGCATAATCAAGATACGACTTCCAATGCAAGTGTCTACGATCGTACAATAGTTAAGTAACCCAACCAAGGGTTGGGGTCGAGTCCCAAGGGAGTGGGCTTGAGAATTAATAGAAAAATAAAATTAAGTTCTAATTAGTCATAGCTAAAAACATTGTCGAATACAAACATACTAAATCTAAGGGGTGACACAAAAGTGTCAATTAACAATGGAAGTTTGTAACAAGTAAGAAAAAATCAGCGAAAATGCAAAGAGTACTAATCAAGGAGAGGGGATTCTTGGGATGTGATAGGAATACGGGTTAAACTAGGTCATTGGGTACATGCTTTTGATAGTAAATTCATTATATATTTGTGACTAGGCTAGACCATAGTGGGGGTAAATTCTCTCTCGAGCAACTTACCCCGAATCAACTCGGTTTCTATCGAACACTGAATTGCCGCATAAAGAACAATCTCCGCCTTAGCTCACTCTCTCTCTCGAGCTGAGTGTGTGGGAGAAGGACTAGGGTTCACTCTCTCGAGCTGAACCTCATGTCGACCTAATTCCACCGGCCATCAATTTAGTAGTCTTAGTTTTACGACCTCTCTCTCTCGCAAGCCGAAAACACAAAGGTGTAATCATATTTGCAACTACAATTTCATTAAGTTCCACCACAACTACTAAACAAAATCACATTTACACAACAAATAAACCATCAACAAGCAAGACCCAACATATAATCTAACCCATATTCACAAAATCACACCCCAAGAATTGGGGTTTTAGCTAGACATGTATAAGAGATAGAAATTTATACCATTATGAGTTTGCATTCAAATGGGTATGAAGATTTAAGTCTCAAAACAAGTCAAGAGTTAAGATTCCACAAGACCCAAGTCCAAAATCTTGGAGTTGAAACCCTTTGAACCTCTAAGTTCTTCAAAACCCTCTCCAAACTTAGAACTCAAAAATAGAAGCAAAATTTAAAAAATTATTGTACAAGGTTAAAAATTCAATACTAGAATAATAATTCTCAACGAGTATTTATAGTTTTCAAAAATCTGTGCTGCAGCGGATCATTCGGCGTCGTTAGTCGATATCATCAATCAACTCAGCGATCTGCCCTTTGGTAGGTTTCATCACCGTCTTGCTCTATCATTCAGCATCGTCGTGTTTTGGATCATTGGGCGACATAGTACTGCTTCACGAAACTGTTCGGTGACACGCCGACTGCTCTTTTTCACCATCAATTTGATCATTTCTTTCAGGGCTCAGCACACTGGAATAAAAGGCGAGGATAAGACCTTTTGGCGACTCGCTGAATGGGTTCGGTGATTCTCAGATCTTTATTTCTTCATTCTTTTAGCTACCTTTGTTCCTTCTTTTGGTAAGTTGTGTCCATGCTTTCCCTCCAACTCCAAATACCTGAAACTTAAGGGTTTTCATCAGATATTGAGAGAAAATATGCATTTGAGGACACTAATTTTATCAAAATACATCCCTAAATGAGTCCAATTTATGGACTCATCAACACCCCCAACTTAGACTTTTGCTTGCCCTCAAGCAAACTCGAGTTTGGTTGTTTAAAAAGGGTGTCTCAAACAGTGCTATACAAGAATCAATCATAAATGTACACAACAAGACTTAACTTAATCATGCAAGGATCAAATGTGCACTCAAAGTTTCAAGTTGTGACATACCATTATCAAAGAATCTCGAGCTCACAATACTTGCTTCAAATGCAAGTTCAAGCTCAACTATAGTGTTCAAATGCCCTCACACAAAGAATGATTCCATATTCACACAATGGTTCACAACTTAAAGCTTCAGAATCAGATGCAATGCTCACACTCACAAAGAAGAACACAATGCATAATTTCACCCATAGGTTTGCCCGTATTTTCCAATCAACACTTACTTCACCTTACTCAAGATAAAAAAGGTCTTTTCAAAGCTTGTAATAGGGCTAAGTGCAAATGTATGGTCATTTAGGCTCAGTGACTTTCATCCTCATGAAATGTGGTACTCACAACACTTCCTTTCCTATTCCTTCATCATTCTCTTTAGTGCTCATAAGTCATCCTATTATTCACTTCCCATGGATTTTCGGAAACCCCATTTTCTTTGTATTTTCACAACTTTATTCCACTTCTTTTCATTCTTTTTCTTTTTCTTTCTTTCTTTCCTCATTTTTTTTATATGGAGAGGTTCCATTTTTCTCAAAACCGTGGGTAGGAAGGACTTTCTTGCACTTCTTGATTTACCCTTTCTTTTCACCACACCCCAACTTAGGATTTTGGCCTAACTTGGCTATTCAACTAACCACAACTTCATGAGGATTATGGGTAATAGATAAAGAAAGGTTATGTTTGCATCAAGTTTCTTTCAAAGAAAGGTAAGGTTCAAGGGGTGTTAAAAAGAGGTTCACACAACCTCACAAGGTGGGCCACAAAGAGGTATATGTCAAATTGGCTCACACTCTTAGAAGTTGCCTAATATCATATCAAGAGATAACATCACTTAGTTGACTGGACCAACAAGGCAAATTCTAGGATCCATCATACATAGTTCACAGGTAAGCTCATCACACTAGGCATTAACACTATAAGTCAAACAAGACTCCACACTTTTGCTAGTGTGCAACGATCATCACAAGAGACTCGATTTGATCATTGGCTAGTCACAACGAGATGCAAAGAGTTCACATATTGTCTATGGAACTTCATTTGGCCTCATTGTAGCGACACATTCATATTTGTTCGATTATAAGCACTATCCAAGTTATCAGTATTGATTGAAACCGATACTCAAATTTGTGAAGGAACAACCATATTCATCACATAAAGGGTGGAATTTTTTTTCTGGAAGGTCAAAATTATTTTGCAATATAAAACAAGGAGCCACAAGATCAAACATTCCACGAAAGCAGTATTTAACACAATTATAGCTTACAACCCAAATACATAAACGAAACACAATTCACGAATAGCACACAAAGGTGGGCCTCACCCCACCACAAATAAAAGCAATTTATCCTCAAATGCAAATAACATAGAATCTGAAAGGTAAAATAAAGAAAGATAGATAGGAATGTAAAGATGGGATCCTATCTAAGCAGTTGCTCCATCTGTCTGGGCATCAGTGCCCGTAGTGTTATCATTCTGACTCTGGTTTTCATTGTTTGCGTTTGCCTCAGTTGCTGCAACGATATTAGCCTTTGCCATATTGTCCAAATCGTGAGCTTCTCCAAAGGCATGTATCGCGTTAATGAACCCTCGAGCCCACAAAGGGACATTAGGGCAATGGGAATCCTTCTACTGGTACTGGCTTTCTTTTTCTCGCTCCTTGCTTTGGGGTGATCTGTCGTCCCTACATCTCTTCTGGAGTTTTGTGCCTTTATATGTCGGGGTGGGATATTTCTTCTTGCAACTTTTGCTCTAGTCATATCTGCAAAGCCTTGAGATAAAGTTAGAAAATATTCGATAAGCAAACCGGAGACCATCAGTTGCAGGCAGACTTAGCAGTCCATTCAGCGAGTCACCGAGTGCTTTTGGCGACCTCATGCTTCTCGTCGAAAGGTACAAAAGCCACAACACATAAAGCATGATATCAAAAGAGAGGTAGGGCAACTAGGCAGACTACTGAGTGGTTCATCGAGTTCGTCTCAGCTCGCCTAAATGACTTGTCGTGCCTATTATCAACCCAACTTCTTGAAATCAGCCCCGCAACCCCCAAAAACACAATTTAAGCTCCTACGACACAAATCCGACTAAGACCCGTAACATAAAAGCACTCCTTATTGCAAATTAATTTAACTTAATGCACTAGAAAGCAGGATTTCACCATTCAAGCAAGAGTTATCGATTATGAATAGGCAATTAAGCAATCCGATCCAATCAGAGAGGCCCGACAGAATTCAACAAGATTATCATATTGCAAATGAGTACAATTTTGACGAAATAAACATGGGGTTTGAAGTACCAACCTTTTATGCCGATCAAATGGATATTGAGATGTTAGGAAGCAATGTAATCCAACTCGTAGCACAATGCAATACTAAAAATAGTCCAAAAATGCAAGAAATGTAAAACTAGTGTGCAAGTGTGAGTTTGGAAAGATGAAAGAGTGAGTGAAAGGGAATGAGTTTGAAACTTTTAAACCTTTGGCTTGAAAAACCATCCAGTTTTCGCCCATTCGGTGACATTTGTCCCGATCGCCGACCTATTCGGCGTAACGCAAAGTTGTCATTTGCCTTGCCAAATTTTACAGAACCTCCATATATTGTGGAAATCCAAACGACGGTCTCCGTCGAGATCACCGACATGATCGGTGATGCGCCAATAATTTCCTGAGGTCGTTGAGTTTTATAGACTCCAATGTAAATTGGTCTTGAGTCTAACAGCGGTTTGGTTTGGGGTCGCGAAACCCTTCTCGGCGATTCAACCTGTACAAACAACACACCATTATTTTACCAGAACATAAATACAAGCAAAAAGGGTTTTGGGTTGCCTCCCAAACAATGCCTTAGTTAACGTCGTGGTACGACGAAAGTCAACACTCAAACCTCATTTTTGGGGTTAAATCTAGTGCAACTAGGTTATCCGAATTGTTCATTTTGATGGAGTTGAGGCAATACATGACCCAAGAGAGTTTCAATTAGCTGGATAGATGTAGAGTGAGAATCGCTCATCTGAGTTAGCACTTCTACATTTTCTCTAATCTCCTTTAACACTCTATCTTGCTCATTTAGATTTTGGAGAATGATTAATAACGTATCCTCGATATGTTTATTTTCATTGTCCATAGACTTCCCTGCTGGGTAGGTGATATGCATTTGCTCTTTTTTTTGGACATCACCTCCAATTCCTCGACCTTTTGGGTCAAGTTATTCATCTGACCCAGCCAAATGATCAATTGCTGGTCCTTCTCAGTATCCTTGTTGGTTTTGGCCACAAGGTCCAAGAGTTTAGTTGCGTTCTCATAGGAGTATCTCTCAAGACCACCTCTGATAAGTCGATCGATTTATCCTTTGTTTTGAGGATTAAGACTCCTATAGAAGCACTCCAGTAGAACTAGATCAGGAATTTCATGAGTTGGGCATTGCATCAACAATGCTTTAAACCTTAGCCAAGACTCATGAAAAAGCTCACCTTCCATCTGTTTTAAGATCAGGATGCTATCCCTGAACCTCATCACTTCCATCGAGAGGTGCTCTATTTGTTCATAGTCGTTAACCACACTCATCTCTCATGTTTCTGTAAAAACAAACGAACAAAACAAAACTACAAATTAAGTAAGTAGAACTACAACTAAGAAAAACAAAAATATTACTTAACTAAAAATTCTCAAATAACACCACTCCCCGGCAGCGGTGCCATTTTGATGTTTGTGTAATCAAGACACAACTTCCAATGTAAGTGTCTACGATCATACAATAGTAAAGTAACCCAACCAAGGGTTGGGGTCGAGTCCTAAGGGAGTGGGCTTGAGAATTAATAGAAAAATAATATTAAGTTCTAATTAGTCATAGCTAAAAACATTGTCGAATACAAACATACTAAATCTAAGGGGTGACACAAAAGTGTCAATTAACAATGGGGGTTTGCAACAAGTAAGCAAAAATCAGCGAAAATGCAAAGAGTACTAATCAAGGAGAGGGGATTCTTGGGATGTGATAGGAATGCAAGTTAAACTAGATCATTGGGTACATGTTTTTGATAGTAAATTCATTGAATATTTGTGACTACACTAGACCATAGTGGGGGTAAATTCTCTCTTGAGCAACTTACCCCGAATCAACTCGGTTTCTCTTGAACACCGAATTGCCGCATGAAGAACAACCTCCGCCTTATCCCACTCACTCTCTCGAGCTGAGTGTGTGGGAGAAGGATTAAGGTTCAATTTCTCAAGCTGAACCTCATGTCCACCCAATCCCATCGGCCATCAATTTACTAGGCTTATTTTACGACCTCTCTCTCTCTCGAGCAAGTCGAAAACACAAAGGTGAAATCATATTTGCAACTACAATTTCATTAAGTTCCACCATAACTACTAAAGAAAATCACATTTACACCATAAATAAACCATCAACAAGTAAGACCCAATAGATAATTTAACCCATATTCACAAAATCACACCCCAAGAATTGGGGTTTTAGCTAGACATGTATAAGAGATAGAAATTTATACCAATATGAGTTTGCATTTAAATGGGTATAAAGATTTAAGTCTCAAAACAAATTGATAAGTTCACAAATAGGACTCATTAAGGGCTGTTTATTAGTGTCCTTAAATGCATATTTTGTCTCAATATCTAATAAAAACCCTTAAGTTTCATGTATTTGGAGTTTTAGGAAAAGCATGGACATTACTTAGCAAAAAGGAACAAAGGCAATTGAAAAGAACGAAGAAAGAAAGATTTGAGGATGGCCGAACCCATTCGGTGAATCGCCAAAAGACCCTAGTCTCGCCTTTTGTTCTAGTGTGCTGAGCCCAGAAAGAAATGATCAAATCGGCGGTGAAAAGGAGTAGTCGGCGTGTCGCCGAACAGTTCCGTGAAGCAGTACTATGTCACCCAAAGATTCAAAACACGACGATGCTGAAGGCTTACACAAGACGATGATGAACTACACAAAATGGAGAATCGCCGATTTGATCGGTGATTCTGATTAATGTCGCCGAGTGATCCGCTGCAGCACAGATTTTTGAAAACTATAAATACTCGTTGAGAGTTGTATCTTAGTATTAGATTTTTAATATATTTTTAACATAGACTTTTGAGTCCTAAGCTTGTAGAGGCTTTTGAAGAACTTGAAGGTTCAAAGGGTTTCAACTCCAAGATTTTGGACTTGGGTCTTGAGTATTCATCACTTTAAACTTTTTTTAAGACTTAATCTTGCATACCCGTTGATGAAAACTGAGATTGGTATACATTTTTACCTCTTTTATATATGTAGCTAAAACCCCAATTCTTGGGGTGTGATTTTGTGAATATGGGTTAGATTAGTTGTTGGGTCTTTCTTGTTGGTGGTTTATTTGTTGTTTTGATGTGATTTCGTTTAGTAGTTGTGGTGGAACTTAATGAAATTGTAGTTGCAAATATGATTTCATAAATATGTTTTCGACCTGCTCGAGAGAGAGGTCGTAAAATTAAGACTACTAAATTGATGGCCGGTGGGAGTGGGTCGACATGAGGTTCAGCTCGAGAGAGTGAACCCTAGTCTCATTCCCACACACTCAGATCGAGAGAGTGAGTGGGTTAAAACGGAGTCTATTCTTCATCCAGCAAATGGGTGTCCGAGAGGAACCCATTTGATTCGGGGTAAGTTGGTCGAGAGAGAATTTATCCCTACTATAGTCTACCCTAGTCACAAATATTCAATAAATTTACTACCAAAAGCATGTACCCAATGATTTAGTCTATCCCGTATTCCTATCACATCCCAAGAATCCCGGCTCCATATTAGTATCTTTCTTTTTTTTCACTGTTTTCGCTGATTTTTGCTTACTTGTGAAAAAAACCCCATTGTTAATTGACGCTTGCATCACGCTCCTTTATTTAATATGTTTTTATTCGACAATGTTTTTAGCTATGACTAATTAGAACTAAATTTTATTTTTCTATTAATTTTCACCACCACTCCCTTGGGACTCGACCTCAACCCTTGGTTGGGTTATTATACTATTGTACGATTGTAGACACTTGCATTGGAAGTTGTGTCTTGATTACGTAAACATCAAAATGGCGCCGCTGTCGGGGAGTGGTGTTACGTGAATGTTTTTAGGTTAATAACATTTCTGTTCCGATTAGTTATAGTTCTAGTTACTTTATTTTTAGTTTTGGTTTCCTTGTGTTGATATTGTTAGGAATAAATTGAAGATGGATGATGGAAAGGGTGGAAAATTGGTTGAGTCGGACCAATAAGTCGAGAGGGACTTCATGTTAACTGCACTGGTGACTCAACTGAACGATTTGTCCACCAAAATAACATAGGTGGAAACCCAGTGCAACCGCCAAGGGAGGTATATACCTCCTCATGAGCGAAACAACTCTACGGACAATGAGAGTAGACGTGTCGAGGATACTCTGCTACTCATTCTCCAAAAGGTCACTGACCAAGATAGAGTGCTGGAAGAGATGAAAGAGGGCATTGAAGTGTTAAATCAGATGGTTGGCTCTCACTCCAGATCTATTCAGCTGCTCAAGAACCTCTTGACCTATCAGTTTTGTCATCTCTACTCAACTAAGCAAAAGGGGTCACCTAGTGGTGCTAAGGTCGACCCCAAAAATAGGATGTGAATGAGGAGATGTGTCGTGCCACGACGTTAACTAAGGCACTTCTTGTGAGGCAACCCAATGTTTTAAATGTTTTAGTTTACTTTTATAAATAATGGTGTGTTAGTTGTGCAGGTTTAAATGCGGGAAGTGTTTAGAAAATGCAGATTGGCGAGAAAAATGGTCAGTCGGCGCAACGCCGAAGAGGTCAACGTTCCCGATGAAAACTGCCTTTTGGACCCTCACTTTGACCGAAGGTTCTGTAAAACTCGGCGAGCAAAGTGACCACTCAGCGTGTCGCTGAGTGGATCGGCGAGTGCAACTACTGTCACCGAATGGGTGCTAATTAGACGGTTTATAAAGGCAAAAAGTCTTAGAATTTGAAATTCTTCACTTTTCCTCGCTTTTAAACTTCACAAACTCACACCAAAGTAGTATTTTCCTTATTTTCACATTTTACTAGTATTTTGGTTGGTTGATTTGTGCTCAGAGTTGGATTTCTTTACCGCCTAGCTTTTCAATCGCGTTTTAAATTGGCATTTAAGGTTGGTTTCCAAATCCCAAGTTTACGTTTGAAAATTTTGTACTCATTTGCAATGATCGTATCGTATTGTTGTGTGCTTGGCCTCTCTAATAAAATTAGAATGCCTAAATGCCAATTTTAATTTGAAAATCTTTCCCATATTGTTTTGATCGTCAAATACCTGTAATTTTCATGCTTTTATATGAATGAAATTGTATTGGGTTGTGGTTGCCTGTGGTAGATTGATTGGGTGAAGTCTGAGTAGCCTATGTTGTGCGGAATGACGAAAACAACTCAATGATAGTGTGGGTAACACCACTCTTAAGAGAAAATATCATCAAATGGCCAAATTTGGCAAAACTGGGAAAAATCTGAGTATCTCGGGGTGATGGGCAGTGCGGGTCTTGTTTGATTTCCATTAGTGCATGCTTTAATTTTGTTTTTGGGAGTTGCGGGGTTTAATTCAAGAAGATGGATTGAAAATGGGCACGTTGGGTCTATTGGCGTGCTAGATCGAGCTCGCCGAACGACTCGACGGTTCGCCAAATGACCCCATCTCGCTTTTAAATTCATGATTTATGTGTTGTTTGAGTCTGTAACTTTCGGCTAGAAGCCTTTGGTTACCGAAATCACTCGGCGACTTACCGAAAGTTCTCTTGATCGCCCTTTTGTATGCTCTCTTGTACCCCTATTGCGCAGTCATTTTCAGCGGACAACCTCTTGCTCGCCGAAAGGGCCCTTCCTATCGCCGAATTGCCATAATTTTTAAGCCAAACCCTTTGAAGAGCGCGATCTAGCTCGCCAATGAGGTTAGGCGATTCGCCGGCTGGATCGGCGAGTCTGTTTGCAATAGGTCTCTTGTGATGATCAGTGCACACTACCGAAAGTGTGGAGTCTTGTTTGACTATAATGTCAATGCCTAGTGTGATGAGCTTACTTTGAACCGTGCATGATGGATCCTAGAATTTTCCCTGTTGGTACGATCGACTAAGTAAGGCTATCTCTTGATATAATCTTAGGCAACTTTAAAGAGTGTGAGCCAATTTGACATATACCTCTTTTGTGACCAATCTTGTAAGTGTGTGAACCTCTATTGAACACCCCTTGAGCCTTACCTTTCTTTGGAAGAAACTTGAGGAAAACGTAACCTTTGTTTATCCATTACCCATAATCCTCATGAAGTTGTGGTTAGTTGAGTAGCCTTAGGCCAAAAGCCTAAGTTGGGGGTGTGGTGAAAAGAAAAGGTAAATAAAAAACTGCAAGAAAGTCCTTCTTACCCATGATTTTGAAAAAAATGGAATCCCTTCATACAAAAAAAAAAAAGAGGAAAGAAAGAAAGAAAAAGAAAAAGAATGAAAAAGAAGTGGAATAAAGTTCTGAAAACACGAAGAAAATGGGGTTTCCAAACAATCCATGAAAAGTGAATAATAGGAGGACTTATGAGCACTAAAGAGAATGATGAAGGAAAAGGAATGGAAGTGTTGTGAGCACCACATTTCATGAGGATTAAAGTCACTGAGCTTAAATGACCATACCTTTGCACTCATCCCCATTACAACCCTTGGAAAGACTTTTTTGATCCTGTGTGAGCTTAAACAAATGTTGATCGGAAAATACGGGTAAACCTATGGGTGAAAGCATGCATTGTATTCTTCCTTGCGAGAGTGAGCGTTGCATTTGATTCTGGAACTTTAAATTACAAACCATTGTGTGTGAATATGGAATCATTCCTTGTGTAAGGGCATTTGAACACTTTGGTTGAGCTTGAACTTGCATTTGAAACAAGTATTGTGAGCATCAGATTCTTTGGTATTGGTGTGGCACAACTTGAATCTTTGGGTACACATTTGATTTTTGCATAAGTAAATTGAGTCTTGTTGTGTGCATTCATGATTGAGTATTGTGAAGCACTATTCGAGACCTCCGTTTTGAACGGCTGAACTTGAGTTTGCTTGAGGACAAGCAAAAGTTTAAGTTGGGGGTGTTGATGAGTCTACAAATTGGACTCATTTAGGGCTATATTTTGATAGAATTCGTGTCCTCAAATTCATGTTTTGTCTCAATATCTGATAAAAACCCTTAAGTTTCAGGTATTTGGAGTTTGAGGGAAAGCATAGACACTACTTAGCAAAAAGGAACAAAGGCAGCTGAAAAGAACGAAGAAAGGAAGATCTGTAGATCGATCGCCGAACCCATTCGGTGAATCTCCAAAAGACCCTAGTCTCGCCTTTTGTTCCAGTGTGCTTGCCCTGAAAGAAAGGATCAAATCGGCGGTGAAAAGGAGTAGTCGGCGTGTCGCCGAACAGTTCCGTGAAGCAGTACTATATCACCCAAAGATTCAAAACACGACGATGCTGAAGGCTTACACAAGACGGTGATGAACTACACAAAATGGAGAATCGCCGATTTGATCGGTGATTCTGATTAATGTCGCCTAGTGATCCGCTGCAACACAGATTTTTGAAAACTATAAATACTCGTTGAGAGTTGTATCTTAGTATTAGATTTTTGATATAGAATTTTTAGCATAGACATTTGAGTCCTAAGCTTGTAGAGAGTTTTGAAGAACTTGAAGATTCAAAGGGTTTCAAATCCAAGATTTTGGACTTAGGTCTTGAGTATTCTTCACTTTTGACTTGTTTTAAGACTTAATCTTGCATACCCATTGATGGAAACTGAGATTGGTATACATTTTTACCTCTTTTACATGTGTAGCTAAAGCCCCAATTCTTGGGGTGTAATTTTGTAAATATGGGTTAGATTAGTTGTTGGGTCTTACTTGTTGGTGGTTTATTTGTTGTTTTGATGTGATTTCGTTGAGTAGTTGTGGTGGAACTTAATGAATTTATAGTTGCAAATACGATTTAATATATGTTTTTTCGACCTGCTCGAGAGAGAGGTCGTAAAACTAAGATTATTAAATTGATGACCGGTGGGAGTGGGTCAACATGAAGTTCAGCTCGAGAGAGTGAACCCTAGTCTTATTTCCACACACTCAGCTCGAGAGAGTGAGTGGGCTAAGGCGGAGGCTATTCTTCATGCGGCAAATGGGTGTCCGAGAGGAACCCATTTGATTTGGGGTAAGTTGCTCGAGAGAGAATTTATCCCCACTATAGTCTAGCCTAGTCACAAATATTCAATAAATTTACTACCAAAAGCATGTACCCAGTGATTTAGTCTATTCCTTATTCCTATCACATCTCAAGAATCCTGTCTCCATATTAGTATCTTTCTTTATTTTCACTGTTTTTGCTGATTTTTGCTTACTTATGACGAAACCCCCCATTGTTAATTGACGCTTGCATCACCCTCTTTATTTAATATGTTTTTATTCGACAATGTGTTTAGCTATGACTAATTAGAACTAAATTTTATTTTTCTATTAATTTTCACCACCACTCCCTTGGGACTCGACCCTAACCCTTGATTGGGTTATTATACTATTGTACGATCGTAGACACTTGCATTGGAAGTTGTGTCTTGATTACGCCAACATCACAAGTCAAGAGTGAAGATTCAACAATACCCAAGTCCAAAATCTTGGAGTTGAAACCCTTTGAACCTTTAAGTTCTTCAAACCCTCTCCAAACTTAGAACTCAAAAATAGAAGCAAAATCTGAAAAAATTACTGTTCAAGGCTAAAAATTCAATACTATAATAATAATTCTCAATGAGTATTTATAGTTTTCAAAAATCTGTGTTGCAGTGGATCATTCGGCGTCGTTTGTCGAGATCATCGATCAACTCGGAGATCCGCCCTTTGGTAGGTTTCATCGCCTTCTTGCTCTATCCTTCAGCATCGTCGTGTTTTGGATCATTGGGTGACATAGTACAGCTTCGCGGAACTGTTTGGCGACACGCCGAATGCTCCTTTTCACCGCCGATTGGATCCTTTCTTTCATGGCTCAACACACTGGAACAAAAGCCGATGATAAGACCTTTTGGTGACTCGCCGAACGGGTTTGGCGATTCTCAGATATTCATTTCTTCGTTCTTTCAGCTGTCGTTGTTCCTTTTTTATGCTAATTAGTGTCCATGCTTTCCCTCCAACTCTAAATACCTGAAACTTAAGGGTTTTCATCAGATATTGAGACAAAATATGCATTTGAGGATACTAATTTTATCAAAATACAGCCCTAAATGTGTCAAATTTGTGGACTCATCAGTAAACGATCGTTAACTAGTATAAAACCTAACGAAGAGTTGGGGTCGAACCCACATGGAGTGGTACGTGTTCCAATTCAATTATGAAGTACAACTATGGTCTAAGTGGTTATAGAAATAGAAATTATCGAAAACATACACACAAGTGTAAGGGGTTGACAACGAATGTCAGATGTCAGATGGGGGGGGGGTTGGATTGACAATTATCAGCTAAAACACAAACGAAATAGAGGAAACAACAATATAGAGAGGAATTCTCGGGATGTGATCGATTATAGGCTAATTTCACTATATGGGTAATTGAAATTACTAACAAATTGCTAAACCTCAGTGGGTAAGCTAGACTATAAGTGTAATAACTTTCTCTCGAACAACTACTACGATTCAAGTGAGTTTTCTCAAACCTTAGCAAGCTTATAAATAAGAACATCCCAAAACCTTAATTCATCTACTTTCTCGAGCTAGATAGGTAGAATCAAGTTTAGGATTCACTCTCCTTTTAGCATGTTTTCAAGGTTTTTATGCATGACTATCATACTTAGTGCATTTTTGTACTAACCCATATTTTCCTACACTTTTCCCAAAGTGTAGGGTCCGGTTCTTAAGGCGGTCATCATTTGGTTCAAGCTTGAATTCGACTATTCTCCTTGCTTGTGGTGAGTCCTCATGATTCGAGGATGGGACTTCCACTTTGAGTTTCATTTCTAGTATTTCATTTTCGGACTATCTTGTAAGGGTTGTGTCCCTTTTCATTTGAACTATGTTGAGACAAGTCTAGACTTCCGTTTTCCTTTATGAAAAAAATTTGAACTTGAAATTACTAACATCACTAGATGAAAAAAATCTTGTACAATTTAAAAGGACACAATTTCCTCTGCGATTATGTTTTGCTATGATTATCAATAAAGCTCTAGGTCAAACGTTAGATTTTATTGGAATTTACCTACGAGAACTTATTTTCTCGCATGGGCAACTAGACGTGGATTTATCAAGAGTAAAAAGTTCAAAATGTGTCAAAATACTAATTCGTCCACCTACAACAGATAATGATAATGATCATTCAACATATAATATAGTGTATGATGAAATCATTCACACAACCTTCACATAGGTAAGGTAACAATTGACTTTGATATCATTAATTTCATCAAACTTTCCATTGTTATTTTTTCCTGCTATAAAAAAAATCATGATTCACTCAAGCATGCTCAGCCTACAGTTCTTGGATAGTTTCGAAAAGGTACTTGTAGAGATTTTTGTTATGCAAATTTATATCCTCTTTCTTGTTATGAAATGCTATTAATTGACTTGGCCAGCTGAATAAGTAAAGTTTAACAAAATATTCTGCGCTGAGCCTCGTTCACTGTCACTACCACTTGATTCACCATTCAGAATTGAAGAACCATAAGCTGGAAAACTTTTGTCAACTTTAACATGTGTCTAAAGCTTGTGTCTGTGATTCATTTTAATTTACAAGTTATGTTGTTTGTTTGTTCTTCCTTCTTTTCCTTTGTCCTCCTATTTTCCCTTTGCCAAACTACTTCACCTGATGTATTCGTTTGTCCATCTGATTTCATAGGTTATTTCACCAACATAACATATTCAAGAAATGACTTATAACAATTCAATAAGAAGGGTGAACCTGAGGCTTTTCTGAAAACTCTTAAACTACACAATGACGTGAAGCATATCAGATGAAGCACAAAAGAAACACTCTTTGTTATTGTTCTGCATTTTTATTTTGACTCTAAGAGCAATAGTCAATCTTCTGTACAGTGCAAAAACCGGCAGTTCAAGAAACTCAGATCCTCGACAGGCTTTCTAGTGAGTAATATTTTTAATTCCCTGTATTTTTCAGTTGAAAAAGTCTTCCATAAATAAATAGTCCTTGACTAACACAATCTCAAGTTTCCCTATCAATCATGTAGTGATTGTTTGAACTTGTATATTCCCTCTACAAATTTAATCTCCAACAACCTTTATGCTTCAAACAATATAACCAATACTCTTTCTCATTTTACCACTTCCTGTGGAAGTCTTGTAAAGAATAAGAAAACTACCACCAATATCAATCAACTACTTTTTAACTTGCTCAATTATACTAAGGTTGAGATTGTAATTGAAAATTCTCTTAAATCCTCATACCTCTTTGCATTCTAAATTTTGCTTCTATATTGTCTCAATTTTCCTGGGTGCATCACTCCCTTTTTGTGCTTTTACTGCCTAGGGCATTAGCTTTTCTTCGTAGGCCACAATAATCAGACACAACAACCATGTTTGTACTGGTTTGCCAAGAAATCTATAGTGAATATATATATAGCTTGGATAATAAATTAAGATCTTTAGATAAGTTGGTTAACTTGTCGGAACTAAGCCCAGAAAGTGAAGATGTCCATGAATTTGGTGAATACTGTGGACAATACCAGAGAAACTAATCCATATTTGCATGGACTCACAACCTTTCTCCAACTGAGAAAACTTTGTTACATATGACTTGATCAATTTGCGTTGGTTTTGCAGCTGCTATTAGTGTAGATATGACCACGGGAAAAACACTTCTACATGTAACATATTTTTTATCATCCTTTTGTTAAAGTGTATATTGTATCATAAATTAGATATACCTATAACATAGCTTTATCTTTCATGATTATTTTTTCTGCCTCATGTATATCAATTAATAGCTAAAGAAATTGAAGTTTCGATAACGCCAAGCTGGAAGTACCTTTGTTTTGTCTATTCTATGGTGATTCTCTGGTGCTAAGGCAATTGAAGCTGCAATTTGATAATTTTTTTGGATACATTTTCTATTTCAGAAATCTAACCACTCCTCGACACATTGTAGGTTGATAAATTTTCTCTATGAATGTATTAAGAGGATTCAGTATAGCTTCTAGTTTTCTTTCGCTTTTCAGTTTCTCAATCGTTTCCTTATTTATATGAGGTCCTACATAGTAGTATATAGTAATAACTTTTAAAAGTATTTTAAATTGATTTCCAAAAGTTGCTTTTATGTGGCCTCTTCAACCTTTCTTTGGTTCACTAGAAATGCCATCAAAGCTTTCTCTTCCTATCCAACCTTACGGAGCTGACATGATTTTGCAATTCACATGTACTTGGTATTTCAAACTTGTTGTATATTGTCGTCATTATGTCCTTCTAATGGAGTTCAGAATATAGCTATTACTTTCTTGTTATATTTTATTTTTGTTAAATTATAATTAGGATTGACATATAGTTGATTTCCTCAACCTATCGATTGTTAGTAGATTAGCTGATAATATATGTCTTGTTGAAAATGCAGGTATACTGCCAACATATTAATGGAGAACTCTGCTCTCTGCAATGCCAATGGTTACTTTCTGATTGTTCCTAAAAAAATAAGTAAGTGTTGTCATTTGTATGCACCGTCAAATATTTTGATATGTGCTTCGGGACTCTTTCTTACTCCCTGTTCATGATGTAGAGTTGTGGATCACCCGGTGAAATTGTGATTTTAACTCAAGGATATGTCGCTAAAACTTTTGAAAATCATTTTCAACTTCCTGATCCGGGGCAAATAGGTAGGCGCAAATGGTCTGGCTGCTCTGAGGGATTTTCTTATTCCTGAGGACCAGAGTACTAGCTCTACAATGTCATTGATAGTAGAATCATTTTCTGAAAAGATTTTCGCATTAATTGAAATGCTTGATTCTGTGTTAACTGAATTTCCTTTGCACTCATGTTTGTTTCTCCTAACAGTTCTCCTGAAGATCATTGTCAGCCATCATCTGCCCCTCATAAATTTGACCAACTACCTACTCCACAACCAGTCTTACTTCCAAATAACACACAACAAGATCATAATCATAATCACTTTACCCTCAATGTGTTTTTAAAGCCTATACATAAATCTCATTATCATTTATAATACTCATACTTTACCTTTCAAGGATCAAAGATCATATTCAATCAACACATCTATAATTCCCTATATTAGACATGGATATAATCATAATTCAAATAATCAAATCACTACATGCATAATCTCATAATACTCTTCTTTCATCAACAAACCCACATCTCAAGATCATAATTGAGAAATATGGGGAATTCATGGATTCTTGGGGAATTCAACATCAAACCATATGAAATCATCAATTTATACATAATATAACATAATTCAATCATTATAAATGATTTTGAAAGGAATCCATGAGTTTGGAATCAAACCCTAACTTTTGGGATTTCTAGTTTTGAAATTGGGATTTGAAGGGACTCCATGGATGAAAGCTATCCATGGATGAAGGAATACCATACCTTAATCAACAATGTCTAAAGAATTTGAGTAGAAAACCTTGTTCCTTGAACCCTAGCTCCAACTTCCTTCTTCTTCTTCCTTGAAGTTCTAGAGAGAGAATATTTGGAGAGGATGAAGTTTTTGGGGATAGTTTTTGGTTTTATAGAATAATGAGTTGGATGACTTAATTTAGGAGTCTAAACTCATTATATAGGTGGTCCTAATTAGGCTAAAGCGACACCACTTAATATTAATTAAAACTGGAAAAAAGTCCTTACTTGCCAAGACAAGGACCTTAACTTCTAGCTTAGGTGGATCCACTAGCTATGTCACTTAAGACAACCTACATGGACACATAATTAGAGACAAAGAGATTGCGACTAGAGACCTGACCTCTACTAACGGGAGAGCCTCCATCTCAATATCCTCTCGGTGTTAAGTAAAATCTCAAAGGAATTAGTCATAAACATAAGCATATCATCATCCATGGAAAAACATATTTTACTTACTAGCCCAAGCAAAAAAAATCATAGAATAGCTCCTTAAATCTTGAATCATGCATGTGTGAGAAAACCTTTCACCAAACCATGATCCCTAAATGTGAGAAAACCTTTCACAATTTTGTAGATGCTTGATAGATATTAAAGAAACCTAAGTCATAAGACAATCCTTTTCATAAATAATGCATAATTTCATGAAAACATCATTCATAAAATACATAATTTCTTCATAAATTCATGTAAATTATGGTTTGTAGTCAAATTAAGTTAGGGAAATTGAATTGGAGAAGTCTTTGGGACTCAATGGGTGAATGAAACCCATTGATGAAATCTCTGCATACCTAATCTCAAAGCCCACACAATTGATGAAGAAATCTTGAAGACTTGAAGAACCCTATAGATT
Organism: Solanum piurae; assembly: GCA_029582685.1. Classification (NCBI taxonomy): domain Eukaryota; kingdom Viridiplantae; phylum Streptophyta; class Magnoliopsida; order Solanales; family Solanaceae; genus Solanum; species Solanum piurae. The sequence continues at coordinate 47,417 of JAJOOO010002546.1, forward strand.
CCTTAAGAGCCTTGGAGAGAAAACCTTTGAGAGGAACTTTGGAAATTTTGGGGGAATGAAGGATAATGGATAGATTTTGGGGGTAAAATTAGGTATAGGGACGTATTTATAGGCAAAACGATGTAGTACAGGAATTTGATGCACATGAAAAGACCAAAACTGTCACGAATCAATTTCTTAGGTCATGATGGCACCCACTACACCCCACCAGTAGGTAAGCCTAACTCGTATCCCGGAGCCATAAGCAACGAACTACCAAGCGGAAGACAACAACAACAAGTAAGTGCTTCGAGCAAATTAGAGAAAGGGAAATCAACAAAACCATACAGGAACCAACCTGACATCAGTTAGTAGTTGAGCATCTAAATAGGAGTACAATGCTTTCACAATTACTTTCACAAGTACATGCTATCTCTTAATACAATATAAAGGCTAAGCTTAACCAAAAAAGACAGAAACCGGTAGCTCCAGACGCTAGGAGCTCACCCAAATCTCTGAAATCCCAAGCTGCTCTGCACGACTCCAAATCAACGGCGATAACTAGACTGCAATCTACATGGGGCAAAAGTGTAGTATGAGTACCAAAAACGGTACTCAACGGGTAACGACCGACTGAACTCAAGATATAACACAAGCATAAACAACAAGTAATAAGGAAAACATATCACAAGTAACTAAAAATGAGATACTAAAGTAGATAGTAAATGAAGAATAGAAACAAGAAACAAGGGGATAAGAAGTCGAGTGAAGAACGTACTTGGATCACAAGCAAACAACCTAATTGCAAGAAACTAAGATACCAAGTCAACAACCTATGAGACTGGTCTACTATCTGTAGAACTTCCTATGAACCATAAACTGGTCTCATGGAATTAAATTAGTAGCCCTCTTTGGCCTTCTTTCTTTTTCCGAATTCTGAGGTGTTACAATATCTCCCTGTCACGACCCGAGAGTACCCCCTTGTCGTAACATGGTGTACTCAACCTCGTAGGGGGTCTAATACAACCCTCTTAGCATTCATAACATTCGATGTAGAAAATAGTGCGGAATTAAAAACTTTATTTAAAACCAAACTATCAAAAGCTCTTTTATAAAGCAGCGGAACACTAAGTCTCACATGGCCATCTTAAGACAAACTTTAACAAAATAGGGTCACGCCCCTTTACAATCAAAAATACTAAAATGTCAATTACATAAGTCTCAAGCATAAAGAAACTAGAACAATAAAAGTCTTTGTCCTCGAATACATGAGGACATACCAAGTCTTGGAGGAAAACTCTACCCAAGCACTTCAAAGCTAGCTAGGATCAATCACTTGCCGAAACCTACACTTGTAGTAAAAATAAGAAAATATGGGTTAGCACAATAAATGTACTAAGTATGATGACCATGCAAAAACATGCTAGAAAGGGACATTTTGTTGAAAGTCGTGCTTTTATGCCATCTTTGTAAATCTTCATGAACATTGATACAATAGGCATAATATAAGTCACAACCAACATACAAAGTCACATACTTCACACCTTAGCAAAATCACATGTATACCTTCACCTTTACCTTGAACCTCCACCTCAAGTAACCCTCAAGCTATACCTTGTGCAATGTATGGGGAACGTCCCATACCACCACCCACACTAAGGCACCACCTTAAGGTCACCAAAAGTGAACTTACCATTCATCCTTTCCACCTTTACACAATAGAGCACATAAGACACATAAACATTATATGAATCACGTCATCACATCAAAACCAACATCTAAGACAACTCTAAGTCATACTTGTGCAACGTGCAAGTAGCATTCCGTACTACTACTCACACTAAATACTCATTTGAAGTCACCATAGACAAGGCACATTCATATAGAATAGACACGACAAGGAAGTAACTCATAATACAATCCAAGTATAGCATGCATCTTTACATTTAAGCATTTAAGCCAGCATTCTTCATTAGATTCATTTAGGACACATTCATGCTTTTAGAAGACTTTCATACATTAAGTTTGGAAAGCCAATATGCGTTTTCAAACATAGAAAACAAACTATAGTCACAATACACTCATAACATAGTAGTATCAATACCTTAGCAACCTCTAAGAACACTTGTGCAATGTATGGTTGGCATCCCATAATACCAACCTTACTATGCATTCCTTGATGCCACATACTCATTTCCAAGATCTTCAAGCTTACCATAGACCATATTTATAAGTGAGGAATTATACAAGTACATAAACTAACATAAGGAAAGTCATCTATAACACCTTCCATTCATTATATATACATAAATTCATATTTCAACATACCATAAGGAAACCATTCCATAACCTCCTAATAAGTCTACTTGTGTAATGTAAGAGTGAAGTCCCATACCCCCACTCCTACTAAGTAAACCCATTAAGAAGTCATAGTATAGTTCCTATCATATTCATCATCTGATTATTATTACTAGGGAAGATTAGACATAACCGACATAGACCATGTGAGCTACATGGAATCCGGTGTCATATAACCCCACACCAAAAGAAGGCATTCTACTTGCCAAAGGTAGAATTAATCATATTTAGCTTCTAAGTGGATCCACTAGCTAAGTCCTATGTTTGGCACATAGTTATGGGATATGGAGATTGCTACTAAAAACCCAATCTATTGCATTAGCGGAGGAGCTTCCATCTCATGAGTTTACTATAGATGACCCAACCTATTGCATTAGCGGAGGGGCCTTTTCCTCATTGTCCATATCCACTCGGTACTAGGCATTATTTCCCAATTATACATAATTAGTATGGAATTGTATCTACATGTGTGAAGACATACTTTACCCTTCGTTCAATACAACTCACTAAATAACTCATAGATTCATTAAAGTCAGAACTACCTTTCACCTTAGAATCAACATTAGTACGTGAGATTAACTATCACACCAAGATCATTTGTTCTCATGAGAATGGACTTTCAATCAACACAATAGGATCAACATGGTTATGTACATTTCATGCATAATAATGTGTAAAGGCGCATATTAAAACTATACTTTCAATTAACACCATTGATACATCGTAATCATGTATATGCATGGAGTGTGTGTGTGCGCATGATTGTCCTCACAACGGCACAACAACAACAACATTATCATCATAGACACCTCCCTTCTCAAGGGGGTCACAACATGTACATAATATCCCAACTCATGCACGATTCACATGTATTGCATTTAAGGATCTTAGACCATGTAAATCAACATATCTAATATTCATTACAATAGACATGGATACATTCATCATAGCAACACCATCATGATCACAACATAACATTCATATTCATATCGTATCATACTTAGTCATATCTAGTGTTGTAGGGGAGAGGGATCTTATCCCAAAATTACAATCTATATGGAAAGTAAGCACCTCCACCATAAGTGGATCAACAATTAATAATTAGAATACTTGACAAGTAAACACCCCCACCATAAGTAGATCAACATCTCCAACACTAGTCTACTACAATAATTCACCATAATTAGGCATAGATGATGATACAAGTCAACAATCTAGATCAATCTAGGCATAACTCCATCAACATTCCTTCATAATCAACAAACCCACTTCATAAGGCACAATTTAGGAATTGAGAGAAATCATGGGTTCATAGAGTATTTTCATCTTAAATCATCAATTAAACATCAATATAATAATAGTTTATCATTTGAAAACGTTTGATGCAAGAACCCATGTGATTGAATAAAACTTAGGATTTTGTATAACTTGAAAACCTTGAAAACTTCTTTGAAATTGACTCTAGGGTGAAACTAACCCTAGATTAAGGATCACCATACCTTATACTTGAAGAATCCCACGAAAATCTACCCAAAAGCCTTCCTCTTCAAGCCCTAGGTCTTCTTCTCCTCTTGGTCTTCAATGGAGTTCTTAGAGAGAAGATATTTTGGGAGAGAGGGTTTTGATTTGGGTGTTTTGAAATAAAGGAATAAATGAAACTATTATATATTTATGATATAAACCATTTAAAATCAACCCCAATTAATTAAACATTAAAACAAAATTACTTAAAAACCCTTAATTTGGGCAGCCCCGTCAGGGACCAAGGTCACTTCTATGGACCGTGAAGGAGGACCACGGCCCGTGGTGGTGGCTGTGGCCTTCTAGGCAGTAGCTCCCTCAACTTTGCCAAGCCTCCACAAGCCAAGTAATCTTCACGACCACTTCTACGGTCCGTGGTCAAGACCACTGATCGTGAAGTGGTCCTTGGAATTTGGGCAGTAGCTTGGCCAAGTTGCCTTGCTTGCCATGCCACCAAGTGACCTTCACGGCCACTTCTACGGTCTATGGTCATCACCACTAACCGTGAAGTGGTCCGTGGTCTTGGGCAGTAGCTTGGCCAAGGTTGGGCAGCCTTGGCCTTTGGCTAAGGCCTTGCCCCCTTGGCTTGGCACATGCCCTTGCCACCCTTAACCAACATTAAGAAGGGTCTTTCAACTACGGAGTCTATCACGTACCTTGATGTTGCCTCACTAACCTCCATCAAACAAGGCTCGGGACAACATTACACAACATGAAACCTCATTACAAACTCAACACAAAGTCATTAGGCTGTAGTATCACTAGTTCATTTTTGGGTCGTTACACTCCCCCTTGGAAACATTCATCCTCGAATGAGACTCAAGCTAGCATAAATAGAGTAGGAGAGAAACTAACCACCCAACAAGATTGTTATTACATCAAAATGCACATAAACATGGAGAATTACTCCAAGCTACATCATATCATCAAAATCAAGTTTAATAAATATGCATGCATATGGAAACATGAGAATGACTAAAACGCATGAATATGAAATAATGAACCATGAGGAATTAATACCTCAAGCTAGAGTAGGAGCGGAGGAAAAAAGATGAGGATACTGGGACATCATAGGAGCTTCGGACTCCCAAGTATAACCCTCAACTAATTGATTCCTCCAAAGAACCTTCATGAAAACAAATTATTTATTTCTTCACTTCTGGACTTTCTGGTCTAAAATCTCAACCGGAACCTCTTCATAAGAAAGATTTTCCTTATCTCTGAAACCTTCCAAAGGTACAATGGCGTCGGATTTGCAACACACTTTTTAAACAAGGAGACATGGAATACCGGATGTACCGATGCTAAATCATTAGGAAACTCAAGTTCATAAGAAACTTTGCAAATACGCCTCACAATTTGATATGGGCCCACATAACGGGGACTAATGATGTAATTCTCAATACGAACTACGAATAAAATGTATAAATTAACGACAAGAATTAAAGATAGATAGATAGACTCAAAAGAGGAAACAAAAAGCAACCAAAGGGTATATTAAACCCTAACTCCTCAATAAGTTAATCCTAAAATAAGCACCTAACTCTTATGAAGACCTCGAGGGAATTAAATTCACCTCGCAATCTACGTTTCTAAGCAAAGATCAACAGAAGCTTGTACCAAGCTCTCAACACTCATATAAGATTTCAAAGTTCAATATTCAAAATAGTCTACCTAAAAGAGGACCCTAAACTAGCTATTTATAGTTTTAGGCATTTATTACATAAGAGGCCCAAAAGTGGCCCAAAAAGTCCAAAGTGTGATCTAGGTTGAGTTCGCCTAAGGGACTAGGCGAGTCACAAATTGGTTCGGCGAGGTGACCTTCTTCTTGAAGCATTCTATAACTTTCAGTGAGCTGGGGTCATCGCCCAAGCCATTGGGCGACTCGCCGAATGGCTCCTGCTTGCCTAAAGTGACAGTATCATCAACTGTCTTCTCGTCAGTTCCCTAAGTGATCTTCAAGGCATGGAACCCCTTCTTTTCCATTAATACAAGCTCAAGGACCTCTAACTTCATGAACAAACCTTGCATCATTTGAAGGTCTTGAGCTTGACTTCGAGTGAACGGTCTTGGTGCAATCCGAATTGCATCAACTAAGCTTCCCTTTCTTTTCAAATCTCATTAAACCCTTCATGGGTGAAATTTTAAGTAGACCCAATCATCAACATCAAATTTTAGTTTCTTCTTCAAGCATTGAAATAAGACTTTTGTCGACTTTGAGATTTTTTTAACCTTACGCGAATAAGTCGAACTTTTTCCATGGCCTCATGCACCAACTTAGGTCCTACTAAAGCAACCTCACCAACTTCAAACCAACCAATACGATACCTACACCTCCTACCATAAAGAGCCTCAAATAGTGCCATCCTAATAATAGAATGATAGCTATTATTATAAGAAAACTCAATCAAAGGCAAATGGTCATCCTAATTTCCCTTGAAACCAATCACACATGCTCTCAACATATCTTCCAAAGTCTGATGGTACATTCGGCTTGTCCATCGGTCTGAGGATGAAAAGTTATGCTAAGTTTCCCTTGAGTACCTAGACCTTTCTGAAATGACTTCCAAAATTGAGATGTACACTGGGTACCTGCTTTAAGATAATGGACATGGGGACTCCATACAACCTTACCATTTCCCAAATATAAAGCTTGGCATACTCTTTCGATGAGAATGAAGTTTTAACGGGAAGAAAGTGAGTCGATTTTGTCATTTGTCTACAATTATTCAAATTGAATCAAACAATTGATGAGTGTGGGATAAACTGGTAATGAAGTTCATGTTCAAATCTTCCTACTTCCATGTAGGAACACTAATGTTTTTAGACTAACTGCGAGTTTCGGATGCTCAACATGCACTTCCTTACAATTGAGATATCTAAGCCACAAATTCTGCAATGTCCTTCTTCATCCCATTCCACCAATAAATTTCCCGTAAATCATGGTATATCTCAGTGGATCCCAGGTGAATAGAATACCGAGAACTGTGAGCTTTTGTCAGCATATGATTCCTCAGGTCATCAACATTTAGAACACATAAGTGACCTTAATATTAAAGGACACCATCACTCTCTTGGGAGAAAACCTTATTGGCTTTTTCATAAGCAAACTTCTTCAAGTTAACTAATACCGGGCAAACACTTACTATCATGTTTCTTACCATACCTAGTGCAAGCGGGGATAAAAGATCCATTACCACCATTTCCTTCTTGAATCTTAGGGTTAGACACCCTATCTATGTTTAACTTAGGAGCGAGAGCATTTGAAGAACCTTGACCCAAATACTTTTTCCAGAATTGAGAACGCCCATGTCCACCAAACCTAGAATGAGAAAAGTCATCATCACCGATCTTTGCTCTCTTGGACTCCTTTGCCCTTTCATTGAGATTTTCCCTTTAAATTTGTTGGGCATGTATCATCAATCGGGAAATATCCATTTTCTTGATCAACATGGTGGTATGACATTCTTTGACAACCAATTTAGAAACACCCGACACAAACTTACTCATTCTTACCCTGGAGTCGGCAACCATAGTCAAAGTATACTTATCCAATTGAGTGAACTTCAAAGAATATGTCATGACCCAAATCTTTGAATGCCAGTTGCGCTCGAAGCCATTAGGGTGAGAGCAGGTCTATCTGGGTGTCACATTACATCGCCCCTGGCATGCTACAAAATTTCATGCGGGGTAGAATCTGGCCTATTGATCACCCTGAGCATTTATCTAGCCCAAATTATAGTCCACATCACCAGTTGTGATGAATGAAAAAATCCATATTTCCCATTTTGGGCTTTGTTTGAACTTGAAAATGTCGACGTCTGCCCTTTCAAACAAACATATGCCATTAATTAGGTCATCGCGAACGCCCTAAATTTTTTAGTTAAAACACATGAAAGATTTAGTGCCAGATCCATGGGCTAATACACACAAAAAACCAAGAAAGTCATGTAATTCCTAAAAATTGGCTCGTAAATGCGAAATTATGCCTTAAAAGAATGGTGTAGCTATAGGTAATGCTTTCCCAACTCATTACACAGGTCCTCATAAAGTTTTTTTTTGATTTTTTTGGTTCATCCACGGTGCTAGATCCATGGGCTAACACATACTAAAAATAAAAAAAAAGCGTAATTCCTAAAAGTTTGCTCAAAAATGCAAATTTATGCCTTAAAAAGTGGTGCAACTATATGTAATGCTTCTGATGAAATGAAATGAATATTTTGAGTTCGAAATACATTGTTAATACATATGTGAATGTCAATTTTAATATTGGATAATCAATTTAATATCAGGTGTCAGTCGAGGCATGCACCTATTGACAAAATGACATTGGTCGACATCAGGTGACATCAACTGGGGCGTACGTGCATTGGCCGAGGCATACACGTATCGGCCATGCGATATCAATTCTTTGAACGCAATTGGAACCCGAATCCAATAGGCCGAGGGCACGTCTATCAGGCTCATCAACCAACTTCTTAAAGGCACTACGACTTTTTAGGTCGGAGAAGTTTAAGTCATTAATAGGTTTTGGATGACCTTAGATGTTTTGGGAAACAAATGCACTACATTGACGTATTCCACGAGTTTATAGCCTTTATCTAGATGCCCAAGTGATCTTTGAATTATCATCGTTATGGGGATAGATCATTGCAATTATTGGTTTGCAACGAAGAATTCCCACTAAGCGTGAGTCATCAGGTTGCGTTGACTATGTCCCTGGCCTTTGTACATATCACTCGTCACTCCTACCGATTGAATGATCCAATGAAATATTCAGATTGTGGCAACGTGGGTAGTTTTCTGCCCAACATCAAGAGAAGTCTATTGAACCTTATCATTTAGAAGAAGATGAAATTGTAACAAGCTTTTCGTAGGTGAACCTACAGATGGATCATTTTCAAGACTTACAAAGCAGAACGAACTGAGAACACATGTTAACACTTGGGGGTGACGCGAAACTGGTGGTTCTTAGGTCCTCTACCAACGTACCTCCCTATCATCACTGGTGTGGGCATCGGGCGACCAACGGACGCTAACACTGAAAGAGCTAAAGGATACTAAAATTGACAGCCCACGCCTCGTGCCTGATGTTTTGCGTAATCAACGACACAACTTCTAGTACTAGTGTCTACGATCGTGCAATAATATAGTAACCCAACCAAGGGTTGGGGCCGTGTCCCAAGGGAGTGGGCATGAAAATTAGTGGTTAAGCGCAAATGTGCTAAAGGTAATCGTAGCTAAAGATTTTTACGGGTGAAAACATAGAAAATTAAAGGAATGGCGCAAAATTCAAATATCGAATGGGGTTTTGTAAAAAGGAAACAATAAAAACAGTGAAAATAAGGAAATTTAAGCAATGAGAGGCGGATTCTTGGGATGTGACCGGAATACGGGTTAATCTAAATTATTGGGTACATGCTTTTGATAGAAAATTTATAGAGTAATAGTGACTAGGCTAAACTTTACGTGGGAATAAATTCTCTCTCGAGAAACTTACCTCATTTCAAATGGTTTCCTCTCGGACACCCACTTGCCGCATGAAGACCGGCCTATGCCTTACCCCACTCATTCTCTCGAGCTGAGTGTTAGGATATGGGACTAGGGTTCACACCTCATGTCGACCCACTCATTAGGGCATCAATCTAGTAGTCTTGGTTTCGCGACTTATCTCTCGAGCAAGCCGAAAACACATAAATAAACTTGTATTTGCAACTACAAATTTATTAAATTCATCCACAACTACTAGACGAAATCACCATTAAACTACGTCTATTCTATCATCAAGCAAAACCAAACAACAATCTTAACCCATATTCGCTTAATCACACCCCAAGAATTGGGTTTTTTTAGCCACACATCAAGAAATATAAATTTATACCTTCAATGATGTTGAAATCAAATGGGTATGAAAATTTAGGTCTCAATTTAGGCAAAGAGTGAAGAATCCAGGAAACCTACTTCCAAATTGAAAAAGATGAAACCCTCTCCAAGACTTAGAGAATATTTCGTAGACTCTGTCGCAAACTCAATAATCTAAAACCTAGGTAAAACATTGTAAAAATCGCTCCTAAGAATAAAAACTGAACTAGTATTTATAGTTTTCAGAAAATGTGCTCCGAAGGATCTTTCGGCGACATTAGTGAGAATCACCGATGCATTCGGTGATCCGCCCTTTGGTCTACTTCGTCGCCTTTCATCAGTTTCCTTCAGCATCTTTGTGTCCTGGATAATTGGGTGATGTGGCACTGCTTCGCGGAGTCGTTCGGCGATACACTGACTGCTCCTTTTGACCTCAAATTTTCTCCTTTCCTTTAGGGATCAGCACACTGGAACAAAAGGCAAATATGAGATGTGTTGGCGATTCGCCGAATATTTTGACAATTTGCGGATCTTAATTTCTTCATTTTTTCGGTTTCTTTTTGCTCCTTTTAGCTAAGTAGTGTCCATGCAGGCCTCAAACTTCAAATACCTGAAACTTAAAGGTTTTCATCAGATATCGGGATAAAACATGCATTTGAGGACACAATTTCTATTAAAATATAGCCCTAAATAAGTCCAATTTGTGGACTCATCAACACCCCCAACTTAAACTTTTGCTTGTCCTCAAGCAAACTCAAGTTCAGTCGTTCAAAAAGGGTTTCTCGAACAGTGCTACACAAGACTCGATCATGAATGAACACAACAAGACTCAATTTACTTGTGCAAAGATCAATTGTGCACTCAAAGATTCAAGTTGTGACTCACCAATATCAAAGAATCTCATGCTCACAATACTTGCTTCAAATGCAAGTTCAAGCTCAACTAGAGTGTTCGAATGCCCTCACAGAAAAAATGATTCCATATTCGTACATAATAATTTAATCATTTAAAGTTCAGGAATCATATGCAACGCTGACACTCACAAAAAAGAACACAATGCATGCTTTCACCCAAAGGTTTGCCCGTATTTTCCAATCGACATTTGTTTCAGCTCACTCAAGATCAAAAAGGTCTTTTCAAGGTTTGTAAGGGGGCTGAGTGCAAAGGTATGGTCATTTCAGATTATTGACTTTCATCCTCATGAAATTTGGTGCTCACGACAGTTCCTTTCCTCTTCTTTCATCTTTTTCTTTAGTGCTCATAAGTCATCCTATTCACTTCCCATGAATTGTTTAGGAACCTCATTTTCTTCATGTTTTCACAACTTTATTCCACTTCTTTTTCATTCTTTTTCTTTTTGTTTCTGTCTTTCCTCTTTTATGTGGGGGTTTTCCATTTTTCGTAACACCATGGATTTAGGGAGACTTTTCTTCCAAAGAAAGGTAAGGCTCAGGGGGTGTTCAAAAGAGAATCACACGCTCACAAGGTAGGTCACAAAAGAGGTATATGTGAAATTGGTTCACACTCTTAGAAGTTGCCTAAGATTATATCAAGAGATAGCATCACTTAGTTGACCGAACCAACGGGGAAAATTCTAGGATCTATCATGAATGGTTCAAAGTAAACTCATCACACTAGGCATTGACAACTATAGTCAAACAAGACTCTACACTTTCGCTAGTGTGCAATGATCATCACAAGAGACTCAAATTGATAGCAGACTAGTCACAACGAGATGCAAAGAGTTCACATACTGTTTATGCAACTTCATTTGGCCTCATCGTAGCCGTACATTCATGTTCGCTCAATTGTAAGCACTATTCAAGTCATCGTTATTGATCGGAACTGAGACTTAAATTTTGGAAAAGAACAACCACTTTCAACACACGAGAGGTGGAAAAACTCTTTGGACGGATCAAAATAAAAATCAAAATCATTTTGCAATTGAAAACAAAAGGAGCCATACACTCAAACATCCACAGAAAGCAGTGTAAACACAATTTTAAAGAAGAACAACACAAATATATACACAAAACACAATTATCAACACAAAAATTGTGGGCCTCAACCCACCACAAATAAAAAGTATTTGTCCTCAAATGCAACTGAAAGTATCCAAAAGTAAAAATGTAATAAGACAGAGACGGAGGTAAATAAATGTCCTGTCTATGTAGTCTCTCTCTCTATCGGGGTCTCGGTGGTTGGTGTAGCAATCTGTACATGGGCATCAGTGCCCGGAGTAGCCTCAGACGAAATAACAATGCCCGATCCACTAGGAGCTATTGTGGACGTCTCAGCCGACACTGTCTGCGTTGCCGACTACACAACCATCTCCACAAGATTCGGCAGGTCCCCTGAATATGTTGTCCTCTTGGATCTCGCTCACCACCTCATCGTGCACTGCTATCTGCTCCTCGTCGGTCTTTACCTCCGACTCTGCATTCTCTGCATCATCCCTTTGCACATCTCTGATGGTATCTAGAGAAATCCCCAAGGTCTCAGGAGCATCCTCATCATCTGCATCCCGCATCAGTGAAGTGAAGTCCGTAGCCTTCAAATAGTCTACATCCTTCCTTAAACTCGCAATATCAGCTTTTAAAGCCGTCACCTCAGAGGTCTCCCTCTGTCTGCTCTCACAAGCAATGACTCTGACTGTCAAGGCATCAATAGAAGTCTGAAGGGGGGTCAGTGCAACCAATATAGCACTGTCAATCATCCCCGAGATGGATCTCTCCAATCGGGTAGCTCTCACATCAATTGAATAGGCCAACTGCCCCATCTTCAGTATCATGGCCTGAGTAATCCTGGCAGGCTGGGATGATGAGGAAGCACCTGGAGCCTGTGAGGAAGAGAAAGAAGGATCGGGTATACCTAAAGGCTCCAAAACTGGAGTAGACGAAGGTGCCTCTACTGATAATGAGTCAACATCGACCTTTGGAGAAGTATCTGCTAGAGCTGCTCTCCTCCTGTCGACCTCCTCTCGTGTGAAATTGGCCTCTATATGCCGGATATTGGTGGAGAAAGATGGGGTGACCTCTATATCGCTAGCAGGATCCCGGGGTACTTCGGCATGCCGGCATAACTCAGTGATCAGAACAGGAAATGGCAGAGACGTTTGCATCTGTTTGGCTCTCATAGCCATCTCCTGTGAAACCAGCAGTCACAGGTCGATCCGCCTCCTAGCTATGATAGAACCAAGGCAGGCCACCTTAGGAAGACACAAAACAGACTCGTTTTGGGATGGCATGATAGTTCTGCTGATGAAGCCAAACCAGTATCGAGAGGCAATGTTCATGTCCCTCTTCTCAATCGGAGCTCCTGCCTCTATCTACCTCTGGGTGGTGTTAGAGATCATCGGAGCTAACCAACCCTTCAAATCATCCAGGGACGGAACAATAGGAAAACCCTGGTAGGGCAGTACCGAGTGTAGCAGTTGATCCAATATATCATTAATATGCTCGCTGTGATACTCCACCTCCTTGCCTCTAACCATAACCAACTTCACTGGTCGGAACTCACTAGCCTTCTTGTTATTCTTCGGGACCAACTCTCCATAGGCTAAGTAGAATTCCTGGACCCAGGAAAGAATGTAAGGACCCCGTGGCCTAGTGAACTGCTCGAGCCCATGATACCTGAGCGTGTCAAGCACCTCAACATGCTTACCTTGCAAACCCTCCATAGATAGTAACTTTCCTGCTAGAATGGTTCGTAAGCAATCGCCTTTCAATCTGTTCAACAATATGGGTGGAGGTGGGGCTACAGGGAGTGCAAGGGCCACTGGAGGTGGTGCCGGAGCTGGCACTGATTTAGTAGTTGGAGGAGTGGCAGCTGAAGGAGTTCTGGTCGATGTGGACTGAGTTCTAGCCCTGAGTTCATTCCTTCGATTCATCAAAGGTTTCCCATCCTCCGGCTCAGAAAAAGTTGGTTCAACATTCATGCCCTTCCTAGCTATGCTCTTTTTTCGTTTACCTTTATCTCCTGGTTGGAGGTCATCCCTTTTTCTCTTTGGGGGATTTGATCCTCCTTCATTGATTGTAATGCCTTTAGTCTTTTTCTGCGGTTGCTCAGTTAAATTGGTACGAACCATATCTGCAAAAGATCGAGAGAAGTTAAGAAAACATAATCACACTCTAGCACAACAAATCTTGTTACAGATAAGCTCGTCGATCCAATCGGTGAGTCGTTGAGCCTCCTTGGCGAGCTAAGTCTGGCTTGCTGATGAGGTTGGTTAAACTATTAAAGTAAGTCAGTGATAAGAGAGTCCTTTCGGCAAATTGCCAACTACTTTCGGTGAGCAACGTTTGTCCACCGAAAGTTATAGTGCATAAGGGTCTCACAGGTAGCATACAGAGGGTGATCAAGAGTACTTTCGGCGAGTCGTCGAATGCATTCAGCAACCCATGGCTTCGCGCCGAAAGTTACAGTCTCAAATATCCAATTTAGCAGGATATTAAAGGTGAGATAGAGATATTGGGTGAACTACCGATCAATTCGGTGAGCTCGACCCAGCTCGCCAAATGGCCCAACGTGCCCATTTTCAATCCATCTTCTCGAATTCAATCCCGCGAACCCCAAAAACAAAATCAAAGCATGCATTAACGAAATTCAAGCAAGACACATACTACCCATCACCCCAGAATACTCAGATTTCTCCTGGATTTGCCGCATTTGGCCATTTGACGATATTTGCTCTTAAGAGCGGTGTCACCTGCTCTATCATTGAGCAAACTTTCAACATTTAGCACAAGCGTGGGTTACTCAGACTTCACCCAATCAATCTAATGACACACAATTATGACCCAATTCATTAAAAAATATAAATAATTATGGGCATTTGACAATCAACCAATATGGGCAAAATTTTCAAATTAAAACAAGCATTTAAGCCTTCTAATCCTATCAGAGAGGCCCAACACACATCACTAAGAGACAATTATTGCAAATGAGTACAAAACTTTCAAATATAAATGTAGGAAAAGGAAACCAACCTTCAATGTTGATTAAATTCGATTTGAAAAGCTAGGTGGCAAAGTATTCCAATTCCGAGCACAAGTCCCAAAGTAATATGCTAGAAAAATGCTAAATTGCAGAAGATACTACCATAGTGCGAGTTTAGGAGATTTAAGAGTGAGGGAAAGTGAAGAAGTTGAAGTTTTGAATCTTTTGGCCATTATAAACCGTCCAGTTCGTGCTTGTTCAATGACGTTAGTTGTACTTGCCGATTCACTCGGCGATTAGACGAGTGGTCCCTTTTCCCACCGATTGTTAAAGATTTGTAAATTTCTTGGGATCAAGATGGTGGTCTAAGTCGAGATTGCCGACCTGGTCAGCGACGTGTCGAACTGCTTCTCAAGATCACCGAGTTTTACAGGCTCTAATTTTAAACTTGAGTTGAGCCAAACGGCGGGTCAGGACGGGCACGCCGACCTGTTCGGCAGTCCACCGACTGACCATTTTCTCGCCAATCTCTCTTTTTCACCACTTTCCTCATTCAAACCTGCAGCACTAGCACACCATTATTCACAAAAGTAAATTAAAGCATTTAAAACCTTGGGTTGCCTCCCAAGAAGCGCCTTATTTAACGTCATGGCACGACGTGAGTCCTTACTCACTCTTCATTGGTTGGGTTGGTCCTAGTGTTACCGGACAACCCCAATAGTTCGTTTGAGTGAAGATGAGGCATCGCATAAATCAGGAGTGTCCTGATCAGTTGGATCGATCTAGAGTGTGAGCCAATCATTTGTTTCAACACTGTAATACTCTCCGTCAACTCTTCCAACATTCGATCTTGTTCGGTGACCTTTTGGGGAATGATTTGGAGTATGTCCTCGACATGATTGTTCTACCTGTCTCTAGACTGCTTCCTCTCGTGAGGAGGTATGTACCTCCCTAGACTCTTGCACTGGTTTTCCACCTCTGTTATTCTAGTGGCCAACTCGTTCAGCTGAGTTACCAGTGCGGTTAACTCGAAGTCTCTCTTGACTTCTTGGCTCAACTCAGCTGAGTTGCCACCATTCCCATCGTCCATCTTCGGTGAACCTACCTACACCAACAAATTTAAAGAAAAACAAAACAAAAATAGGATTAGTAAACTACGATTATTGAAAGCAGAATTTGACTTAAACCAAAAACTTTAATGTAACACCACTCCCCGATAGCGGCTCCATTTTGATGTTTTGCATAATCAACGACACAACTTCCAGTATGAGTGTCTACGATCATGTAATAGTATAGTAACCCAACCAAGGGTTGGGATCGTGTCCCAAGGGAGTGGGCGTGAAAATTAGTGGTTAAGCGCAAATGTGCTAAAGATAATCGTAGCTAAAGATTTTTATGGGTGAAAACATAGCAAATCAAATGAATGGTGCAAGCGTCAAGTATCGAATGGGGTTTTGTAAGAAGGAAACAATTAAAACAGTGAAAATAAGGAAATTTAAGCAATGAAAGACGGATTCTTGGGATGTGACCAGAATACGGGTTAATCTAAATTATTGGGTACATGCTTTTGATAGAAATTTATAGAGTAATAGTGACTAGGCTAAGCTTTACGTGGGAATAAATTCTCTCTCGAGCAACTTACCCCATTTCAAATGGGTTTCTCTCGGACTCCCACTTGCCGCATGAAGACCAACGTACGCCTTATCCCACTCACTCTCTCGAGCTGAGTTTTAGGATATGGAACTAGGGTTCACTCTCTCGAGCTGAACCTCATGTCGATCCACTCCTTAGGCCATCAATCTAGTAGTCTTGGTTTTGCGACTTCTCTCTCGAGCAAGCCGAAAACACATAAATAAACTTGCATTTGCCACTACAAATTTGTTAAATTCATCCACAACTACTAGACGAAATCACCATTAAACTACATCTAATCTATCAGCAAGCAAGACCCAACAATAATCTTAACCCATATTCGCTAAATCACACCATAAGAATTGGGTTTTTTAGCCACACATCAAGAAATAGAAATTTATACCTTCAATGATCTTGAAATCAAATGGGTATAAAGATTTAAGTTTCAATTTAGGCAAAGAGTGAAGAATCCAGGAGACCCACTTCCAAATTGAAAGAGGTGAAACCCTCTCCAAGACTTAGAGAATATTTCCCAGATTATGTCTCAAACTCAATAATCTAAAAACTAGGTAAAACAGTGTAAAAACTGCTCCTAAGAATAAAAACTGAACTAGTATTTATAGTTTTCAGAAAATGTGCTCCGAAGGATCTTTCGGCGACGTTAGTGAGAATCGCCGATGCATTCCGTGATCCGCCCTTTGTTCTACTTCGTCGCCTTTTATCAGTTGCTTTCCGCATCTTTATTTCCTAGATAATTAGGTGATGTGGCACTTTTTCGTGGAGTCGTTCGGCGATACGCCGACTGCTCATTTTCACTGCCAATTTTCTCCTTTCCTTCAGGGCTCAGCACACTGGAACAAAAGGCGAATATGCGATCTGTTGGCGATTCGCCGAATAGGTTTGGTGATTCGTGGATCTTCGTTTCTTCGTTCTTTCGGTTTCTTTTTGCTCCTTTTTGCTAAGTAATGTCCATGCTTTGCCTCAAACTTCAAATACTTGAAAGTTAAAGGTTTTCATCAGATATCGGGATAAAACATGCATTTGAGGACACAATTTCTATTAAAATATAGCCCTAAATGAGTCCAATTTGTGGACTCATCAGTGCCCTATCCGTGGAGTGAGTTGGGGACATGTGCTGCTGTTGGAACACAAATAATTCTTAGCAACGGATATACGAGACTTGCATTATTGAAGAAAGTAGCGAAATGGGAACTTGGTGTGAATTATAGAATCCCGTGAACATGGAGTCTTTGAAACCCAAGTTGTGCTCAAAGCCATTAGGCCAATAGAGCGT
>JAJOOO010002546.1:70000-73479 GCA_029582685.1 Solanum piurae
CGGGCCATAGTAGTGGCTCGTGGACCTTCATTACCAAGTATGTGGGATTTCACTAGTGGATTCCTTTCACCCATTGGGTCCCTAGATTTAAGTCAGATTCTTGATTCCCTTATCATGATTAAACCTAGGGTTTCTAGAACTTCAGTAGATTATCATGAACTAGTTATTTACATGTTCCAAATCAGATTATCATGTTATTACTCAGTTTATTTCATGAATTTCAAAACCCTAGCTATGTATTTCTTTAGTTCTAGAATTACACATGTTAGGCCTGATATTTTAGTTAATTCAGTTATTTCAGATATACATGCCTCAGTTATGAATGTGTTTTTATCAGTATATTATTGCACATTCTCAGTTTGCATGTCAGTGTGAGCTATCCAGTATATTAAAGAACTTCAGTCATAATGTGTAATCATTTAATCCATTGAGAGTAGCATAATACTGAGTTGGACTAGGGTTCAACATACCCAAATAGTCCCAGAACTGCTAGCCACGTAGGTTGTAAGTCCCCTATGTGGGCATCATTTCAGTGATCACGCCAACATGCCTCTATACCTTTGACCGGGTATATTGGGTCCTCTCGATGGGGAATGTACATCGGACTCCACATTTAGCTCATGCGGTTTTATTATCGGTTATTAGTAGCTCCCACAGTTCAATCAGACTCCATTGCATTGACTAGGTTTCAATATTCAGTCTCATCATGTTATAACTTGGTCATTGCATTTAGTTTAGTTATGTTCAGTATTTTAGTATCCTTATCGTGTTCAGATTATATTATTACTTTATTACTTTTTTCAATTATATGTTATTTTAGCTTTACTCTATCCCTCATGCTCAGTAACTTTCAAGTACTGACGCATATACTACACTACTTCTTCTCGTGATGTAGGTTTAGGCCCTCATCAGTCAGATTATGCTTAGATCGGTTCCCGATCTCTAGTTCAACAACATTAGTAGTGAGTCCTCATTCTCCAAGGACTAGTGACATGCTTATCTTTACCATTTTTAGCTTTAGTTTTAGTTTTGCTAGATCTAGTTGGGGCATGTCCCAACATTTCTAGTCTGTTTAGAGCCTTATTTCAGACATAGTTAGATTCAGCTTAGTCTTTCGAGTTTGATATTTCTTTGTAATGAAACTCTCAGATTTTATATATTCAGTTAGTATATGGGTATTCCCCATCATTTCAGATTTACTTATGATTAGCTTCCACATCAACTTTATTTCTCAGTTTATTTTAGTATGCTCATGTTTATGCCAGCAGGGTTAGCTTGGGGTCACTTGTGATCGTAGGTCCCGTGTCCGCATCTCGGGGGTAGCTCGGGGTGTGACAATACTCACTTAAGTTACTTTATGAATGCTTGAAAGTAGAAACTGATAGAATCACTTGAACATGGATTGATTGTCAAAGACATTCTTCCATGAGAGATGAGTGTTAAGCAAGGCTTGACAAGTAAATCTTAGGGTGTATGCTTGGACTCAAGTGGATATTGAAGATGATATGGAGTGTCACACAAGATAGGGTCCGGGCTCCAAGTAGAAAGGAGAACCACACCTAGTTGATGTGAGGACTATCCAAGTTAAAGGAGGAACTCTTACATAGTAGAGTGTGGGTTTTCCCAAAGTTAGGTCTCATGAGATGGGAGCCTTCACATAGTTGAGTTAAGGTTTCTAGTAGCAATCTCCATATCCTATGAACTAAGACATGCTTAAGAAGCATCTCATAGTGTTCAAAAGCATAAATGAACTAAGAATTACTTAATGAAGTACCTCATAGTGTTCACGAGTGTAAATGGACTTAGACATGCTTAAGGTAGGATCTCATAGGGTCCATATGAAGATGGAACTTAGACATACTTAAGGGAGTATCTCATAGTGTTCAAAGTAGAAATGGATTTATACATCCTTAAGTAAATGTCTCATAGGATCCATGTTAGTAATGAACTTATATGTGCTTAAGGAAGTACCTCATAGTGTTCCAAGGTTTATAGAGAGATGAACTAAGATGTGCTTAAGAGAGTACCTCATAGTGTTCTAAAGTAAAGAGAGGAACTAGGTTCCAAACCAAGAAGTGTTATGTTAGTATGAGGACCTAAAGGTGGTACTTAGCATGAATAGTATTATGGGGTGCTATGCATACATTGCACAAGTATGACTTAGGGTTATTAAAGAGAAGTGTTGAGATAGGATTGTGCTATAGTTTCCCTTCCTAGCTATAGTTGACTAAAGGTGAGAAATTCCCTTAGTTATGTGAGTTAAGCTAATAATGAGACCAAAGGAGGGTGAGTATGACTAGGATGACTTCAAGGCTATGCTTAGTGTGAATGGTAGTATGGGATGCCTTTCATGCATTGCATAAGTGTGCTTTGAGGTTACTTAGAAGTATGGTGCCCTTATGGTATAGAAAAGCTTAGAGGCTTAACCATGTACATAGACTATGATTAAGATGACCAAAAAGGGATACTTGGCTTGGGTGGTATTATGGGATGCTATTCTTGCTTTGCACATGTATGCTTTTGAAGACTTGAGAATGGTTCTATTATGGTATAGATGACTAAGAGTCAATTATGCTTATTATGATTTTGACTTATATCCTATGCTCATTAACTATATCTTATGTTGACTTATGATTATATGATGCTTATGTTGGAGATTATGCTATGACTATGTTATTATCTCTTATGCTTATGTCTTATGTTGACTAATCATTTCGAGATGCCCTTATGTTGTTGTGATAGCTTTCATACTTGGTACATTTTGTACTAACACATACTTTGCCTACATTCTAATAAACTGTAGGGTTTGGAGACTTGAGTGCTACTTAGAGATAGGTTTCTAGAAGTTGCAAGGAGTTGAAGATCTTGGTGAGTCCTCATAGATTCGAGGAAAAAACCCACCTTACCTTTATTTCTTTTATTTTCATGTTGAGACTATTCTATGGGCTGTGTCCCAAGAGTTTTATTCTAAAGTTGTACAAGTTGGTTTGAGACAAAGTGTAGAAAGACTTCCGCTTGCTTTTATAAAGAATTCGATTGTAAAGAAAAGTTTTAATTTTCCCGTATTTTTCTATTATCTTATGTTCGGATATGCTAAGGGCTTGTATGAGACCCCTTCGGGGTCAAGTACACCATGTTACTTCTAGGGGGTACCTGTCACACCCCAAACTCAAGGGGCGCAACTGGCTCCTAATGCCAAAACTCAGGCCCGAGCCGACCCTGCTGAACCATTTGCTACTAGCGCATGGCAGCCACACGCAATCAAGAAATCAAACAAGTATATCTCGGCGTAAAATTAAGCCATCGGCCGGCAAGGCCCCTGCCAACTGATCTATAAAAGAAACAGCTACTCCAAAGAGATCATATAAATAAATAGCCAACTAGCACAGAAGTCCTGATTGGGCCGTCGAGACCACCATGATATCTATACCAAAACTAAAAGCAGGTATATATCAATACAATACATCAAACAGCTCACA
>JAJOOO010002547.1:0-89758 GCA_029582685.1 Solanum piurae
TCTTCTGTAAGTTAGTCTTTTGTCCCTCAAAACTTCTTAAATTTCTTTCTTTCCAGAGGGTCCACCATATGCAAGCAGGGATAGTTCTCCACCAGTGTTCATTTCTTCCTCTGTTCCCAATACCTTTCCAGCTATTTAGTAGTTCCTTTAGGTTACAAGTTTGAGTCCTTCCCCAAGTGAACTAAATCCAATATTTAAGTAGAGAAGGATAGAGGAGAGGGCCCATCATCCCCGAGTTCCGAAGGTTGCAGTTGGCCCAATGGGTTGGCTCCAAACGGATTTTTCAATCTTAAATAAGATTGGTACACTTGAAAAGTAAAAAAGGAAGGAAGTAATGGCTGAAAGACCAGGGGGGAGTGGTAGAAACTTTGTCTCATTGCTGGTACTAATCAACTACTAAGTACAGGTTCAGCAGCTTCAATCAATCTCATGTTGAAGAGAAGTCACTTCCAAATGAATTTACCCGCTCACCAGTTAATTAATCACCATTCTAGTCCATATTTAGTCAATATAACCTTATCCATGAAGCATGCACATTTTTGTCCGCATAAAATCTCCACAACTTACTCTTAAGAAAATTGTATTATAGGTGGATAGTGGTCCAAGTCCTGCTCACTCCATTTGGGAACCATAATCTTCTTCCCCTCTCTTGTCTCTACTAGGTGAAGCTCGTATGACCCTTTTTTCCCTTCCAATAAAAATCACCAAATTATTGAAACACTTACAAGCATGCAAAGACAATATATTTAAAGAGTGTGGGCATATTAAAGAGCGTTGATGTAAATACTGTTATCTTCCCTCCTTTGGTATCTAATCTTCTCATCCACTATTTTTTTCTGAAATTTCTAAACAACCGGTTGCCAACTTTTAGAAATTCAATGTTTGTGACTGTTCAAATTTGGATTCTGATAAGTTGATATTTTCTTTATCAAGCTAACTCTTTGACTATTAATTAGATAGTTTTCAGCTACCTCTAATTCATCACAAGTCAATTATACACCCTTAACTTGGACCAATCAAACACTGTTATAGCAAATGGTATGGAGGGAGTATATGCCAGTTTTAGCAGTATATTCACCGTGGTTAATCTTATATTGAATGCAGCATAAATGAAATTATATGCTAAGGTGCATAGCATGTCAAAGTCTACCAGATTCTTTTTTCCTTCATAACATTCAAAGACTACCAGTTTCTCAGTTTGCCATTTTTTTCTTTTGGGGAATGGCTGACAACTGTTTTGTCTCTTTCCCTATTTTAAGGCCGGACCACCCTGATGAAGTATTCATGAACATGAAAGAAATAATGACCATGATAATAAAAGAGAGTGATGATATTCCAATGCAGCTTCTGAACATCCTTGTGAGCATCCTCATAAGTAGTGTAAAGAAGGAAAATCAGGTATTGCTTTTCCTCTATAAGTTTATTCTTTTATCTTTCTCATTGTTTTTAATGACGTCTTATTTTGGTTTAGAATGTTTCACCTCGTTCCTATGTGCTGGGAGAGAAAGTTCTTCAAGAAAGTGCTGTCAAACTTTATCCATATCTTCAAAAAGCAGTGACGGACCTTGGCATTTCCTTTAACAACTATTCAGAAGTTGTTGAATTAATGTGGAGGGAGGCGATTAAAACTAAAGCTATGGTGGGTCTATCTGATATTCAAAGTAATTGCTGCATTTATTTAAAAAATCTATGATTGTTTGTATAATTCTATGCATCTTTTTTTCCTGTCTAATTTACAAAGAAATGGAAGCAGATAAACATGCAATCCAGCCGATCATGAAAAACTGAAGATCTAAGAATCTTAGGAAAATGAGGTGGGAAAAGAAAGAAATTTGATACTAACTATCAAAAAATAGAAGAGGAAAGAAAAATGTAATCCTTGATGTCAACAGTGACAGTTCCGATAAAGGAAATAATGACATGCTTGACCGTTCAAATAAGATGAATTGGACCCTCCTTGTTAATGCCTTGAAGGCAATCTGTAGCATCAGCTGCGAGTATTTATCATGGATCATTACACAATGTGCTACAGTGTTTTTATAACTTTGATGCCATGTTCCTTGTTAAATTGAAAGCATTGTGATCTTAACTTGTCAGGTGATGTTTCTCTTGAGTTCTTTTTACTTTTCCAAACTCAGGAATGTGTACACATGTAGTTTTCCACCAATCTGTCCTCATTTTTAGACTAGCTTGAGAAAGATAAAACTTTAAGGTCCTTTACGAGATAGTCAGAAGCTCTTGTTTTGCTGATTAATTGTTGATATAAAGGTGTGATAAGTAAAGGTAACTTCACAGATAATAAGTGATATTTGTTCTGGATTTATAGTAGTGATGTGAATTCTTCCTGTGCTACACACTTGTCAGGTGGAAAGTGCTCCGGAAGAGCTTGCATCACATGCTGCGCATAAGAATGATGATGTTGTTCTAGAGACAGTTTCATCGTTAAAGGAATCAGAAGCAGCCAAAGAAGCAGTAGATCCAGAAGCTACTCAAACTTCAAAGAAGAGAGATTGGAAACCTACTTTTTTGAATAAAGCAGAGGAAGGATATGATGATGCTTGGATAAGTGGAGAAAGGAGATCAAATAAAAGACGGTGGTCATCAGTTGGTGAATCAAGAACTGAGGTAAATCAAACAGTTAGCATTAATTGACTGAACTCGTTTAGGAAGTTGTGTATTTAAGTATATCATTTATTTCTGCCACTTAGTTCTGGACTTATTATATACATAAATTAAATTGCGCGGGCATTGGGCTCTGCCTTTTCAATCACCAAAGAAATCAATTTTGCCAAAACCTCTAAAGAACAATGTAAAAGTAAGAATTCACTATCAGAAGAAATGGTCAACATTTATTGCATTATCATTAATTAGAGCCTGCTTATTTAATTATATTAGAAAACCTTCAATAAGTGATTACACTGAAGTGAATGTCCTCATTTCGAAGGTTATGTCGACTCAAGTAAAGTATTTAAGTTACCCCTTAATTTTGACTTGTTATGTGCATAAATTGATCTCTGCAGGTACTGGGTTCTGTCTCAAACACCAAAGAAATCAATTTCCCCAAAGCCTGTAAAAAACAACGTAAACAACGTAAAAGGAGGAAGTACTTGCCATCACAAGAAGAGGTAAACATCTGTTATCATTAATTTTATCTGGCTTTCAGTTGCCTGCTTTCAGTAAGTGCTTACTAAAGTGAATGAATGTAGTTGTTTTGGAATATTATGTCAATTAAAGTAAAGTGTTTGTTCTACCCCTTATTTTTCCTCGACCCTGTTTGAAGCTCAAACTGGTTCTAAATGTGAGTTATTGGTTCTTGTTTCATCCTCTTAAATTAGTCATTTTCACCCTGCACGACAACCATTTTGGTCTCTTAAAGTGTTCAAGTGTGTCATTGTGAATGGCAAACTGCTGCAGAAGTTTAGATGAGAGAGTGAACCTAGAAAGCATGCATGGCAAATTGATAACTTAATCTTAGTATTTATTTCATAAAACCTTTCTATATGCTCTAAAATTTGGCAGGGGAATGCAGCTGATGATCCGGCTCCTCCAACAACGTAAGTTATTAATATCGCATTTAGACCCCCTTTGCAATATAATGAACGTAATTCGAGCTGAACAATGTATTCCTTTTATGTAGCTGTAGGAGCAAGCAACATAATTTAACTCCAAAGGGAGTGCACCAAAATAAAGGGGTCAAGGTGGATTTGCATGGCTATAAAGTAAAAGTGAGCAGTGCTCCCATATTAACTGCCATTTTTTCCAAGTTTGGTGATATTGCCGTCAATTGTCACTACAAATCATTGGCTTCCAGAGCTTCCCTTCTTGATCTAGTTTGTGATGTTGTAAAGAGGCTGAAAGCTGGTGATGTTGGTTCTTCATCAATCAAACAGATGAAATCTTTTGTCTCTACTGCCGTGGAAGTCGAGCTTGATGTAGCTTGGCTGCAGCAGTATTTGGATGAGATTTCAAAAGAGGAGGATATGGAGAAAAGGTTACATATGGATATCGATATCCTTCTTCATTGAATTGTGGAGCAAGACATCAATTTCTCCGTGAAATTAGTTTATTAGCATTCTTTTTATCAACACATAATGTTTTTGTTGACGATCCTTTGCTCCAACAATATGTAGGATTCCTCAAACAATCTGATTGATATGTTTTGTGTCTGTGTGAATTAACATACATGTAAATTGCATTGCGACACATCATCCCTTGAAATTTTTCCTACATTTAATGTGAGTTAATGTGCTGAATCTTTCTTTTGTCACCTCATTATGCGCAATGAACTTTTGTTGCTAAGACGAGCATTCCATAGATAGATATAGTTACAACATGGATTTTACACGAGGGTTGTTTTTCATTTCATATAATAATAACACAAGGAAAGGTATACTCAACACAGTTTTTTTCTTAAGACACAAGTTTATATTTTTGTATTATAATATTTTACAAGTTATTGGTTCTGTTAATTTTGTGATCTGTTACTTTTGGTGTAATTATTATTCTGCAAGGACAGAGTAGGTTTGTTATGTGACCTTTGTACATTAATAGGTAGTTATGAAGCTTGGAATCGTTCTTTTATTATGTAGAGAGTTAGTAGACTGTTGAAATAAAGCTGGAGTTATGAGGAAGGGGTAGAAATACTCTCAATTGAGGATGTGCAATTGATTGTTCGGTTGACTTTGGGAACTTGTAATGGCTTTCAGATAGAGTATGATCAAGAGAATCAGTGGACCGTTGAAATAACACTGTAGGGTAAGGATTTATTATGCTAAGAACTGTAGGAATTGTGATTAATATAGCAGAAAGGTTGGTTCAGTTACACCAATGACGAGAAAAAAAATCTTACTATTGTATTAAATGGAAGAAACTATAAAGAAATGATATCTATCTATCTATTTAGAACGGAATTACACCAAGGAGGCAATGCCGGAACAAATCTGTGGAGATAATGCTTATCGACCTTGTGTAGCTGAGGGATGCTAAATTAAAAGTTAACTAGCTTTCTTTCTCTCTTACCTAACTTGGTTCAGTATATTCCAGATTTGATATAAACACTCATTTGCCGCCTATTAGGTCTAACCTATTTCCTATTTCAGTTAGGATCTTATAAGTTTGGACTAATCATTTCTAATAACTCGCTGATCTTCAGGGTCGATGATATGGCCTAGGGACTCTCTGAACCAGATATGGAGATACTATGTCTGTACTCAGTAGCTACAAGATTGAAGCCGGTACTGCACTTATGTCTGATGTCATCTTTACAAAGTAGAGCGTCTATTTAAGTGCAAATCCACGAGAGCTTAATTCCCTGCTCATGGACATATGCAATACTGTTGAGTTTCTACCACAATATGACCTTAAAGCCAATGTATAACATGATCTAGGATGCAGAGTTTTCCATTCTTGAGATATCAAGGATGATAACAATATGATAATTAAGTGGGCAACTGCTAAGGAGGTGGAAAACAGGCAACACAAACCGCTATGTGGTCTTTCAACCTGTTCGTGAAAACTGTTTACAAGTAAGGCAACTTATGCGTACATGCACGTGAGTAATATATTTGCTATCATTATCAGTAAGTTTATTATATTTGCATGTCTACTTTAGAAATAATTGGGTTCTGTCTCAAACACCAAAGAAATCAATTTCCCCAAAGCCTGTAAAAAACAACTTAAACAACGTAAAAGGAAGAACTGGCCATAACAAGAAGAGGTAAACATCTGTTATCATTAATTTCATCTCGCTTATAGATAATAATATTAGACAACCTTCAGAACGTGCTTACTAGAGTGAATGTACTTTTTTGAAATTTTTTGTCGAGTGAAGTGTTTGTTCTACCCCTTAGTTTTGAACTTATTATTTACATAATTTGAGTTTTGCAGGCATTGGGTTCTGTTTCGATCTCCAAGAAAAGCAACTTCCCCAAAACCTCTAAAGAACAACGTAAAAGGAAGAACACACCTGCAACATTGATTATTATTGATAATTTGAGTTGACTTGCAGTTAATGAGATTAGAAAACCTTCAATGCATATGCATCAACTTCAGTTATGATGTCAATTGCAGAAGGTAGGTAAATATGTTGTAAATTGTAAGAACTAGATAACTCCTTTTGAGGGCCTAACATTGTAGTTTATATTTGAGAAAGATAATGGTGCAGCTGCTTCTTTATGTTTTAATAGAAAAATGTTTTTTTCCTCCTCCCCCTCTTCCCCACCTTCCAATCAAATGAAAAGAAAAGGTTGTTAGTATGGGAATATATGTTTCAAATCTGATGTCAACCAATGGTGAGACCTTTCTTAAGGTAAAATATGATAAGTTAAAAGGATATTGTTAAGCAGATGTATCTGGTTGGTTGTCATGCGTGCTTAAGACTCAAACATGATACCTGATTAAAGATGAAGGAATACAAACCTTATTGACAAAAAAAAGCAACTTCCATTAACAATAGAAAAATCCTACATAGTGCCAAATATTCAAGAGAGTAAAAACCAACTAGATAAATTTACAAGAGTAACATCCAACAAAGCTACCATGTCATAAAGCCAACATATCATCATGAAACAAAACGTGCACTCACACTTAGGGGTGTCAAAAGAATATGAAAATTCGATCGAACCTAATCGAATTGATGTATATCCTTTTTTAAATAAATCATGAACTTTTATTGAAGTGTATAACAGTCTCGAACAATAGGAATGATCTTTTTAATTTATAAAAAAATCTGAAAAATTTCCGAACCGGAACGAATAATTTTGCGTATATGTAAATATATTTTATATATTAACAATATATTAAATTTAATATATAAATATATTTTATAATATATATATGTCATGCCCCGAGCTAACCCTGTGTCTGGCATATATCAAGCATATTGAGAATCACTGAATAAAACATGTACTATGCGGAAGCTAAAACATGGAGAACTGAAAGTGGGGAATATCCAACTAGTCTGAATGTATAAAACATACTAAGAGTTTAATAACAACTGAAAGATTAAACTTAACAATTCAAGATGATTCCACTACTATGTCTGAAAAGCCTCTAACTGAGTTGAGTTACTGGGACATGCCCCCCGCTAACTCTAATAAAACTGAAAACTGAAAGTAAAACTAAAATGAAAGCATGTCTATTGTCCTCGAAATATGATGACTCACCACTGAAGCTGCTGAATGTGGATCGAGAATCGATCTAAGCGTGATCTGGATGCGGAGTACCTGAACCTACATCATGAAAGGATATAGCGCAGAGTATGCGTCAGTACTTGGAATGTACTGAGCATGTATGATATAAATACTAAGTTGAACAAATATATATAAGCTGAATAAAGCATAACTGAGCAATGACAAGAATGTAAATGCTGAAACATAACTGAAAAGCTAAGCTGAATGCAATGACCAAGTACTAATCATGAAAATAACATGTTGAATTGAATGCTGAAGTATATACTCAAAAACCTGGTCAAATGCACTAAGAGTTTGATTATGGGAGCTACTATTAACTGACATAAAACCATATGAGCTAAACGTGGAGTCCGATGTATATGCCCCATCGAGAGGAACCAATATACCTTGCCAGGGGTATAAAGGCATGACTGGCGTGATCACTAAATCTGATGCCCAACAGAGGGAACTTATACTCCTATGGGGGGCACGTAGTTCTGGGACTATGAGGGTACGCTGAACCCTAGTCCAACTCGGTGCTAAGTCTACTCCCAATTGAATATGTATATGACACAAATGCAAGTGAAATACTGAATAGCTCAAAATACTAACATGCGATCTGAGAATGCAACATTTATATACTGATAATGTAACATTCGAAATCTGGAGCATGATTATCTGTTTAACTGACCTAGCAAGTATAATTCATGAACTAAGATAATATATACAACTAGGGTTCTGAGTTTCATACAAGGAATTAAACAAACTTTCCAAGAAGCAAGTTATTTCAATTTAAGATACTACAACAGCTAAATCATAGTAAATATCCAAGGTTTTAGAAACTCTAGGTTTAAACAAGATATGGAGAATCAAGGAACTGACTGAATTCTAGGGACCTAGTGGATGAAAGGAACCCACTAGTGAAATCCCACATACCTGGTGACGAAATCTACAGAGAAATTCTTTGGATTTCAAGGCTGAACCTTGAAGAACACAACTGCTTGTTCTTGGGAGGTTTGGTCGACTTTTTCCTTTTCTTTTTGCTCCAAGTTTGGATGATTTTTGGAGAATGAAGGTTCTGGGTAAGTCTGACTAAGTTATTAGGCTTAAACCGAGTAAAACGACGTAGTTTAAGGGCCCCAACTCATAAGAAAAAAACCTAAATGACCCTAACTTAAAAGCTGATGAAGGCCATCCATGGAGGGACCTATGGACCGTCATTTGGACTACCAACCGTCGATTGCGGTCGTGGTTCGTGGTCTACCCCACTGGCTTCACTAAAACGAGCATAAATTTTTACTCGAAGCTGGGATTTTAGCAAACTCGGTGGCGTTGGAAAAATGATTCAATTATATTTAATTTGATAAGTCATGGGCCACCTAATTAATTTTGTGCTAAAAGATATGACCATTTGAAGTTGACCCAACGGCCAATTCCCTCTAATTGGCTGTTGACCCTCACCTACGGTCAGACCTACGGTCCGTTGGTCCAACCACGGACCATACTGGTCGACCGTGGGTGGGATCAGAGACCATCAACATTTGGGCCTTAACGACGGAACCCCACCTACGGTCCGTGGGTGGTTCTGTCGGTACTGTCACTAGTTTTTCTGAAAACTAGGATTTTCTTCATTTTGAGGTCCGAGGTGTTACAAAATATAACCTTAAGTCCTAGGCCGATAGTGACCAGACGACTTTAGATCTTTGCTCTTTAATTAGCATTTACTTAATTATGTTTAAAATTAAAAAAGACTATAATAGATACTTCATCAAACAATACGATAAAATCTATACAAACACTCCTATTAAATGTTTAAGATCAAACAATACTGCAACAATGTTTTACATTCTTGACTTCTTGATGAAGAATTGAAGTGCTTCTTCAAAAACATACTTGCGAAAGAAATATATTGATAATAGCGTATTTTTAGGTGATATTTTAAAAATATAAAAATGAAAATTAACCGAATTGTACTGATATCGAAGAGAAACTGATATGATATGATTTTTAAAAATCTAATTTTGGCTATACATTATATAATACCCGAAAATTGGGATGACATAATTTTTTAAAAATAAACGACCTAACAGTCTCATTGACACCCCTACTCACACCAACATCTATAGAAAAATTAAATAATAGGATTATCTCAATAAATTTAGTCAATATTAGTATAAACAAGAGTGTTGTGATGCGATGTATATAATTCATCAATCGTTAATCAGATGTCTTGAATTTGAAAAAAATCTTAATAGGAAATGCTTCATTCTGCGAATCCAAACTAATTGAGAATTTAATATAAAATATTAGACATTAAGTGAAAAACACAGTTAATACAATTTGCAATTTATTTTAAATTCCATTGAAATTGTTTTATTTAGAAGAATAATTTTTCTATAAAAATAACTTCCATCGAAATTATTTTATTTAGAAAATAATAAATTATCACACTTAATATGCCATTAAAATGTGTTGATTTTTTTACCTTTCATTATTAATTACAACACCTAGTCAAATGTGTATGCAATGAAAGTAGAAGTTTTTCCAATTTAATAGTCAAAGCAATTTTTTCCAATAAAAAAAAAAAAGAAAACAAAATACAAAGAAATCAAAGTTTAAGTTTTGCCGCTGAAGTGTGTCTGCAATAAAAGTAACTTTTTTTCCAATTTTAGACATTTTAAAAATAGAAAAAGACCACCATTCAAGTAATCTAAGTTCACTGTTCGAAGGACAAAACAGTCCAATAAATAATGTGTCTCTCTTTTTCTGTCTTAAAAAGGTCCTTTCTTGAACTTCTTGAAACAAGAAATTTGGTGTCTTTCTGCACTTTTACAGAGCCACGTAGAGTGCAAATGCCAAATTAAGCAAACAATACACGAGAAAAGCACAAACACCCTGAAAAAAGTTGTGAATTTCAAACTCAAAATTTGAGAAAAAAATGCAATTAACGTGAGTGGTTTGTGTATGCCAATTTTGTCCCTAAATTTGCTCCTAAGCACAAACCCCATTTGTATATAATCAGTATTTGTTGTGTCTGAGGTTGCGTTTTCTTCCCAGGGTGTTATTTATTTTTGGGGTTCTTGAAAGGGCAAATTTTTATACAAGTTTCTTGAGGTTTTGAGACTGAGAGTGAATGCTCCTTCCCAGAAAGAAATTGAAGATGGGCTAAAAGATTGTGGGAATAGCCTCGTCAACTTTCCTCATTCTACTGAAGAGCTCATCAGTCTTCTTGATGTAAAGATTCATTTTTTATCTTTCTCATGTTCTTTAAATATAAAGTACTAGTTTTATCTGTGTGTTTTTGTGTCTCTTTTTGTGCCCTACTATTTTAGATTGATTTTATCTTGATAACAGGAAGAACTTTTTAGGGGAAGGGTTGTTTGTTGGATAAATTTGATGCCTGGTTTTCCTTATGTATTGTCTCTAAATTGAAGCTTTTTGTTCTTAATCTAGTAAATGTGTGTTTTTGCCCTAATATATTAGATTGATTTTATCTTGATAACAGTAAGAGCTTTTTAGGGGAAGGGTTGTTTTGTTAGATAAATTTGATGCCTGGTTTTCCTTATGTATCAGGATGCTTTTTGCCTCCAAATAGAAACTTTTTGTTCTTAATCTAGTAAGTGTGTGTGTTTTTGCCTCTTTTTGTGCCCTATTATATTAGATTGATTTTATCTTGATAACAATAAGAACTTTTTAGGGAAAGGGTTGTTTGTTAGATAAATTTGATGGCTGGTTTTCTTTATACTCTAAGCTTTGTCATAAATTTCTGAATATGAATAATGCATCAGCCTCAGTTATGATGTCAATTATAGAAGTAGGTAAACGTTTTGTCAATTGTAGGAACTAGATAACTCCTTTAAAGAAACACTTTACTCTGTTGAATCATGAAGACATACTGGCATACATTGGACCCCCAATTAACTGGACGGGGCAGAGAAGAGGGAATAGGATGGTCAACTGTAATCTTAAAGTCTCTTGCTATACGTCCAGGTTCATTTGTTGTTGGAAGATGTCGTCGCTCTACAAGAATGTGATGGACCTTCATCCGTAGAAACATTTCATTTTTTAGATATAAAAGTAATCATTTGAAGGACTGTTTTAAAGTACAAATTTTTTTTCTCTTAATAATACATGAGGTTGGTCCAATTTTAAAACTGTATTAAAAAGAACATCATTTCTTAGATTCTTTTCTGCAATATTACTTTCCTATTCTAAATCTTAAACTCTATCATAAAGTTTAAAATTTAGTCAAATGCATAAAATATCAAATATTCAATAACTTGAACTGTCTCCCCCCACCTTTCCCTTTTTTTTTGTTTAACCGTTTTAGGCTGCTTGCATGTGTTTGTCAACTATACTTGTTGAGAGTTGAAATAGCAAGGATCTAGAAAGGTATAAAATAGAGATACTTCATAAGCTTCTTCGTTCGTCTCTCCTCCCTTCTTGCTACACGTCCAGGTTCATCGTTGGTGCTGCTGGAAGATGTTGTCGCTCTACAAGAATGTGATGGACCTTCATCCGTACGCTCAACCTTCAGCCTCTTAGCAGCCTGATCTGGGAATGACTTATGGGAGATTTGGATTTGTTATTATCAGGAGCTAGTTGAATTTCTTTGGCTGCAGCATCGTCACTCCTTTTAAAATGAAACCTTGCCAAGCAATGTTGATGTATAAATTTCATAGAAATAACATAATTGGATGTGTGCAATGCATGGTTCGTCAAGCAAATAGCTTTCAGAATGTGGTTGGGAGTTAAAACTTGTATAGTACGGATCCAATTATGTTATCTCTGAAATCTATATATCGGCATTCCTTGGCAGGGTTTTTTGTTAAAGAGAGTGATGATGCAGCCAAAGAAACTTAACCATCTCCTGATAATAACAAATTCAAATCTCCCAGTGAACCATCCTCAGACCAGGCTGCTTAGATGCGGAAGGTTGAGCGTACGGATGAAGGTTCATCATTCTTGTAGAGCGACGACATTTTCTAGCAGCAGCGAGGAATGTAGCAAGGTAGGAGGAGAAACGAATGAAGAAGCTAATGAAGTACCTTTGTTTTATGTCTTTCTAAATCTTTGTTATTTCAACTCTCAACAAGTATAGTTGACAAACACATGCAAGCAAACCTTAGAACAGTTTAATAGAAATAAAGGAGAGGGTGGAGAGAGACAATTTAAGCTATTGAATACTTGATATTTTGTGCATTATACTAAATTTTAAACTTTTTGATGAGTTTATAATTTAGAATAGGAAAGTAAATTCTGCAGAAAAAAATCTAAGAAATGATGTTCTTTTAAATATAGTTGTAAAAGTACTTTCTATAGTTCTGCAAATGGTTACTTTTATATTTAAGAATGATGTTTCTCTTTGCTACACGTCTATATTTATCGCTACTGCTGGAAGATGTCATCGCTCAGCCTGATTTGGGGAGATTTGGATTTGTTATTATCAGGAGCTAGTTGAGGATCTTTGGTTGCAACATCGTCACTCCCTTTAACAAGAAACCTTGCAATGCTGATATACAGATTTCAGAGTATTAACATAATTGGATGTGTGCAATACAAGGTTCGTCAAGCTGATAGCTTTTAGAGATCCTTCCCTTTTCGTCGCGTGCCTTATTTACCGACAAACAAGCCTCCCTTTTCAGAATATGGTTGGGAGTTACTCTTTTCTTTTGTTTTTTATTGAAAAAAACTATAGGCATGAATAGTTAATACTTCATTTTCAAGTTATTTACAGTTCCTTTCTAGCATTTTTGTTGATAGGGGATTTCTTTATATGGTAAATTTGAAACAACTAAAAGTCAAGCACCGATGTATGTGAACAATAAATCAACAAAATAGTTTTATGTTTGTACTGAAGTTTTTTTTTTTTTTTTCCGTTTTGAAGTATTAATGAACTTTTGAAATAAAACCCAGTAAAAGAAGAATGTCCATGCAATTTTGGTGGGCGTTTGATATGTTTGCTGATTGTATTCCATGTCAATTGTACAATGGTTCAGATTTCAGTAAATTTTTCTAATGCATCAGCAGACTACTGGGACACTTCACGTAATGCAAAAACAAAGTCATTAAAAGTACTATGTTTTCTTATGAGCTTTGGGATAAGATACTATGTCACATTTAAATTTCATAAATTTTCTGTTATACTTCGAAGCTATTTCTTTCTCAATTATCGATGTGAAACAATATTAGTGATTGATAAGTATTTTACATAAATTGTGAATGTGCAGGCGCCTTGGTTGCATTATTGATTCATCTCGTCATATAAGGAAAAAGAAGAAGGTGAGAGTACTTGTTCTTATTAAAGTTCGTTCCTTACGAAGTCATGTCTATGAAGTGTTTGATTAAATGTTTCTTAAGGTTAATGTGAGTTTAATTGGAACGAGTAAACTCCCATTTACTTATCGTGAGTCTATCCACGTGACCAAGCCATAATGTCCCACTTCTCTAGACTAATGTGATTCTTGATTTTGGATACGGCAAAGCTCTTCAGTAGTGTTCCTTGAAAACCACATATATTATATCAGCTCCAACCATTGGAGTTCTAAACAATCCAAAGTTAAAGATAGAAGGAATGGGATATGCCAAATCGTTCCAGGTAGCACCATTGTCTCCAGTCCAGTGTGACGTGTATTTGCCAGAGTCGAGAAAGTTAGGCTTGCAAGAATAAATGGCCTTTGTCCAGTGTTGTCATCTAGCTAATGTTAAATAGTGCTTCAGTGATTTTAAATTTTAAAGTGTTTTAATATAAGTGTACAAAATGTGTAGCTGCTATGATTATGATAAAGTTAAAATGTTGAAACCTTAATGCGAACTCTGATAAATGGTAACCATATAAAGGGTTACTAATCTTGTTTTAACGAGGCATATCATAAATGGTAACTGTACAAAGAGTTACTAATTGCCAGAGCTGGGCGTAATTAAGAAACGTTCAATTGACTGAAACAACTTAGAGAAAATGAAAAGAATGAACTAAGCTATAAGTTTTAGGTGATTGTTTCCTGCCTCATCGTTGTATAATACTTTAGAATGAATTGTGGCGTGTTTCCTCTCTTATCCCTTCATTACCCTCATTTTTTTATTCGAGGTCTCCTAGCGACTTTAGTGAGGAGAATGTTGAGGCTCACTGAGTACCACTAGTGGTGTACTGACATTCTCTTTGTGAAACCTACATTGACCTATGTCAATGTAGACGCAGGTGTCATAGACGAGCAGATTACCAGATAGGTTGCTTTATTCTAGAAGTTTATTTGGTGAGCTCTGCCATTGACCGTGGAGCTTCTTCTCTTTCAATTAGACAATTTTGATCATTTATCCGGTATTTGCTTTGGGGATTAGCCAGTAAATCTCTGTCGTGTGCATTCCTCTTAGCACTCCAGATGTATTTTTTAGTTGGGTTATGATTGGTCACTTTACTTTGAATTTTTTTAAGTACATTTTAGTATTCATAGATTTCAATCTTTATTTGGATTATTTTAAGAACTGTTGAATTGAAGGTTCTAACAAAGAGATTAGTTATTTATTTTTATATGCATGTGGGGCATGTGATATGAACGTACAAGTTAGAATAGTCAAGCCGGTTCGCTGGGTCAAGTTAGGCACTGGTGCCGGTCACGGCATTGTTTAGAGAACGGGTTGTGACAAGTGCTACCTTTGTATGGCAGCAAAGAGATGTAAAAGAATGCCCAAATCTTCACACTTGCTCTGTCCTCACACCATGGCTGCTTGATCCCCAAATAACAGTCCATTTGTAGGTGAGCTGTGAGCTGTGAGCTGTGGATTGCACTAGCATTTTCGTATCTGATTAGACTCTTGTTCATAAATTGAGATTAAAATTATTATCGCTCCTTTTGTAGTTTGTTTTTCAGGGTTTGGCTGGGGTTGTTAACAGGCCCCCATTTTGTAGTTTTCTTTATGCTGCAGCATTAGTAAAGTGGTTTATCTTTATTCTTTGAGTTCAAGAGAGCCGATGCTAAATAAACCAGCAAGAGAGTTCACATTGCTACTGAATATCTTATGGCAAATTTTATGAAAAAGAAGCAGAAAAGTTTATATATGTAATGACGAGACAGAGGCAGAATAAGTTCACATCTTCTACTGAATCTTTGCGCATGTAAGTAAGTTTGTAACACAAACTAACTCTAGTAATCTTTCTCCACCATCTGGATCACTCCCCTCGTAATTAGCCAAAGTGAAACACACACCTTTTTTCTTGGTACCCTAGGGGTCCATACCACCAATATATGCGTGAAAAAAGAAAGTTTAGTGGTGAATTTGTGGATTAAATCCAACTTCGATATGATAATTTCGATTCAGTTCAATAATTCGCACCAAAATTGATTTTGGCAAACAAATTCATAAATTGCACCCAGATTGAAAAGACCTTGTCAATGCACTACTAAAATCTTAAATTAACTTACTAATAAGATGAGAAATCTCTACTAACCTTTACTAAACAAACATGAAGACAAACAGAGACGTGTAATTATTTCCAAGTTTTTTTTTTTAACGCGTGGTAGTTATTCCCAAGTTTTTTCCATATAAAACACCGCTTCCGAGAGTCTTTCACATCTATTCATCTTCCTATCAGTTCTCTCTCATTATGAATATCTAGTGCATCAATGCATTGCTAGGGTTGAAGATACCAGCAAGTGCTTCAATATGGCGGCAGTACTGTGTCAATTGATTCTTAGGGTTCCGTATCAGTATCAGTATGTGTGGGGCCTAAAAGAGTTGAATAATTCCATGTTGCCATCATATTTTCTTGAAAGTTAAACAAAGGGAAGGTAACTGAGGATTTCCAATTGATACATACAACTTCTAGTGGGATATATTTGGTCTGTGATTTTTTATTTCTATTAGAAGATCATGGTCTTGACTTTGAAAACTTGTAATACGTCACAAATACTCTCTGCCTGAAACTAACTGTTCTTGTATGATCAAGAAAATCAAGAAATTGTTAGGTCTCTCATGATCTCTGACTTTTGTGAGGCAAGTTAGGTTAGTACTCTCAGGTTAGGCACTTTTCCTACTTAACAAAAAATTATTGAATTTTTTTAGGGAACAACTTAAATTGGACGACTCTCATCCAGTACTTCGGGGATATGGTGCTATTATGTGACCGGTTCTCCCGTATGATCACATCAAAGTTCATGCTTCCTCTTAGGTTTGTATATGTGCTTTAGTGGCCTTAAACTACTATCCTTCTTCAATAGCCAAACCTGTTGTCTTGGATTTGATCATTACATATCTCAAAAACTCTTACCTGGCCCCTCTAATATTGAACATGTTGTTGGGAAACATTTTCTGTCTGGTTCTTGTTTAATAGTAATGCCTAGAGCTCCCCTAGCATATATATATTCTTAAGATTATATTTGTTAGTCTGAACGTTAAAACATTTGAGGTTTCTGCACCTAGTGAAGTTCAAACCTTTTGAGTAAAGGTGCAGTGTCTGAGTGCTTTGAGTATCTGCCCTGTTACTTGTTATCACAAATGTTCAGTAAGAACTTTACCACTGAAATTACCATTGCAGGATTTGCCAGTGAATGGCTCCGTCTTAGATATTTAACCATAGACATGCTGAGGAAGATGGATAAATAGGCCTTCTCCAAGCATTTTGATTGATCTTATCCATACAAGTTTGTCTTTTGTACAGAAGATTAAAGCTTTCCTCAGCTTATGGTTTCCTTGATTGTCTTTGTATGTTAAGGATTTAATATGCTGAAAACTGTAGGAATTGTGATTAATATAACAGAAGAGTTGATTTAGTTATAACAATGA
This sequence comes from Solanum piurae, assembly GCA_029582685.1. Classification (NCBI taxonomy): domain Eukaryota; kingdom Viridiplantae; phylum Streptophyta; class Magnoliopsida; order Solanales; family Solanaceae; genus Solanum; species Solanum piurae. The sequence continues at coordinate 16,950 of JAJOOO010002547.1, forward strand.
CGAGAAAAAAGTCTTACTATTGTGTTAAATGGAAGAAGCTATAAAGAAATGATGTCTATCTATTTAGAACGGAATTGCGCTAAGGATGCAACGCCGGACCAAATCTGTGGAGATAATTATGCTTATCGACCTTGTATAGCTGGGAGATGTAAAATTAAAAGTTAACTAGCTTTCTTCTCTCTTACCTTTCTTAGTTCAGTATATTCTAAATTTGATATAAACACTCATTTGCCACCTTTAGGTCTAAACTATTTGTTTAGCTCGCTGCCTTTTCATATTTCTGTATAGGATTTTATACGTTTGGACTGATCATTTCTAATAATTTGCTGATCTTCAGGGACGGTGATACGGCATAGGGACTCTCTGAACCAGATACGGAATGCTATGACTATACTCAATAGCTACAAGATTAAAGCCGGCACTGCATCTGTGTCTGATGCCATCTCTACAAACTACAGTGATTTTACGGCCAACTGTACGTCTATTCAAGTGCAAATCCACGAGAGCTTAATTCCTTGCTCAAGGTCATATGCAATGCTGTTGAGTTGCTACAATAGTATGACCTTAAAGACAATGTATAACACGATCTCAGATGCAGAGTCTGTCAATCTTGAGATATCAGGGAAGCACGGGATGATACAACATGATCATTATGTGGGCAACCACTAAGGAGATGGAACACAGGCAACACAAGCCGTGATGTGGTCTTTCCACCTGTTCGTGAAAACTGTTTACAAGAAAGGCAACTTATGTGTACATGCATGTGAGTAATATATTTGCTATCTTTATCAGTAAGTTTATTATATATGCATGTCCATGTAAAAAATATTTTTGTAGATTTATACATGCTTCAAATTCAAAGTGATGGTTTTGGCTAAACCCGCTAACTAAATTTGTCTATGAACAGGAGCCGAGGCTCTGTTCCTTGACCTTTTTATACCTTTTAATACGTGGGACCCTCTCGGTTCTAGGTAGCGACAGAATTGATTTACTCAGTTTCTCCTTTCATATCCACTTTTTAGAATAAAATCTTTTATTCACATACGCAGATTTCATTTCAATGGGCTGTAACAGTTCTGATGACATTCCACTACTCTATTTCAAGACCCGATGCAAATATATTTGGGTATTCTGATACCCAGAGATAGATTTCAGTTAAAGTCTAGTTTTCTTCTTTGATAACATTTCCTATCAGAAGTCCTGAAGTTTAGGGAGAATTAGTTTCGTAAATCACTTACAAATTATTTTAGTTTTATTGTCTTTCTATAGAAATCTTCATTTTTACACATAAGAGATATGAAAAGGTCATTTTCTTCTATTCAATTTGTAGCCAAGAGATCTCATTTTTCTATTAAAAAAAAGGTTGATATAGTTACTACCATAACCATTACTCTTCCCAGTTTCAAAATAAAAATGAATGGTCTAAGACTGATAGCTTCCTATTGAATGGTCTTTATATTTCTTTTGATCTTTGGGTGTGGCTGTATTCATTCATAGCAGAAGAGTCCAAGAAAAATAGGGAGGAAAGATTAAATGAAACAACAGAAAGGTCAAAGAAGAAGTTAATCTGTTCAGATTACTGTAAAATTTTATCAAAAAAAAAAAAAAATTATCAAAAAGATTACTGTAATCTAAGCAGAACATTTATAAGTATACCCTTGGAAGCAAATTCCTTTTATTGAAACCCAATTTTAAGAGGGCAAACCTGAAAATTACGCAGTTAAGATAACCTCAATTATACTCACATACTTTGAAAAAATTTCCGTAACTGCCCAAAGAGTTAATTCGTAATGCCTCAATTTTTCATATAATCCCTCTTTTCTCTCTTGTCCTTTTGTACAAGTACTGGTGATTACTTTAGGGATTTTGAAATTTAAAGCCTGGCTTCAAAGTTGCAGTGCTCTTATTTGTGTGCTGTGAAATAACGAAATGGTTTCCCTGTCTTGTGCTTCTGTTTCTGAGGAGGAACACAACAAAAGCCTTCTTGAAGTTGGGAATGAGCTGCTTCAGCAGCCCCCATCTTCTAAAGAGGAGCTTCTCGAGAAACTTGATGTGAGAGCCTTTTCTTTTCTCTTTCCATCTGCTTAAACCTACGAAGCGAAAAGTACATAGCAACCAAGGGGGCTCAATTTTATCTATGAGATTCTGAAAAGTTATAATTGACTTCCGAAAATGGTTGAAATTTATTTCTGGTTCTGGTCAACAATTGTTAGTTAATCCTAGGATAAAATGATCACCTTATTTGGAAAAGTTTAGTAGTTTAGTTGGTTTATTGCCTAATTTTTCACCTTAGAAGTGAGGGTTTGATTCCTATCTTGTAAATAATGATCCTTTTTTTTGTATATAATGTAGAATGATCTTGGTTTGCATCTGGTGAAATTCCTATAAGCAGTTCTAGGGAAAGATCATCTCCTATTTTTAAGGACATTCTAGTAATTAAAAGATTTGTCTATGATTGCATCACTTGTGATATCTAGTATCATCAACATGTTCCCTGCACATAACTAGGGAAGAAGGATCAGTCAACACGATCAATCTTGAATCATGTTTATTCTGAAGGAACTTGGACTAGCTTTCCTTCTTGTGCTTCAACTTAAGTTTATCATGCATTAGGATTTCCTTGTGCCATTGCTTATTTACTGGTCCTGGAAGTCAATTATCTATGTCTCCGTTTACTTTTTGCTGTTTAAAGGACATAATCAGGCTTCGTGATGGATGAAAGGAAATAAAACGATGGAGAGAAAGAGATAGGTGTTTGACCTTGTGATGCAGTTTCGAACTTTATTCTTTATTTTCTACAAGATATCCTGATCTAGACTTCATGTGTTATCTAGAGAAGTGTTTCCAATGTATTTGATATGGTTCAATCGCTTCTTTATGGTATATGCAATTTTCAGAAGTTGGAGCATCTTTTGTCAATGGTGAAGCAAATCCCCTCCGTATTGACGCAAGATGCTTTTCGGCCTGCAATGAAAGCACTAGTTGCAGATGGACTTCTACGACATTCTGACATGGATGTGAAGGTGTCAGTTGCATCTTGCATCAGTGAGATCATGAGAATTACAGCTCCAGATCAACCATATAATGATAGCATACTTAAGGCAAGTACAACTCATACAGTTTTCTTTGGCCAAACTGGAAGTCAGACTGGTTGCCAGTCTTTCTTCTAACGAAGCGGTTTTGCTATGTAATTGATAGTTCAGATTCTGTAGTATTTATGCATCTATGATTTTCTTGGCTACATGAATAGCATTTATACATACTCATAGTTTGGTTTCTTGCTCAATTGGTGGACAGGACTTTTTTGAGCTTGCAGTGTTGGCGTTTGGCAAATTGTCTTGCTTGGATGGTCGCTGTTATTCAAAGGCTGTCTCAATTATTGAAGTTCTGGCAAAGTACCGAACATGTGTGCTCATGTTGGATCTCATGTTAGATGCATTGATTGTTCAGATGTTTCAACATTTTCTGAATGGTATAAGGTATATTTCCAATTATGTTATACATATTCATAATTTTCCTAAAGGAAAGAGGAATTGAACCCGACCACATAGGTGTAACTTTGCTGGTATTTTATCTTTTATTGTTCATTTGTTTCTAGTAATATAATGTTTACTCTGTCCTTGCCACAAGTTAAAGTATTACATATCCCTTTTTCTCAGTTTCATTTACTTATTTGTGCATTGGGACATGTAAAGAACTAAACTACAAACTGTCAACCTTAAAGAGCAGAACGCTCATGAATGAGATGAGTAATTGCTTGTGACTAGTGCTTAGAGTTTTGTCTCTGCCAATTTCTGTTTTAGGAGTACTTTTATATGGGTGCCTCAGCAGTTTCATGTCCTTGAACAATTGCTCCAGCTGAGAGCAAGCAATTCAGTGAGCTCTTTTTTGAATATAAATTGTTCTAGTTTTAATTGGCTTGGGGTTTGAAGGTGATCAATTGATTATGCCCAGTGCAGAACATGTAGAGCTAGTTAAATGGGAGTGGAAACGTGGAAAAGAACAACGGTGATTTACAGTGTTGCTTTTCTTCTTTTCTGGTTTGGCAACATGAAGTAAGTTGGGATGTTGGTATTTGTGGATAAAATGATTGGTTGACTTAAGCCTCCATGGATTAGAACAATAGGAACCGTTTGAGGGATTTGTGTCTTATGTCACACGTTTGAGTCCTGCCCCAACCTAACTAAATCTAGTATTTGAGTAGAGAAGGGTAGAAGAGGAGCGGGCCCATCATCCCTGAGTTCTGAAGGCTAAATGTTGGTATTTGTAGATACCATGATTGGTTGACTTAAGCCTCCAGGGATTAGCTCAAACCAGTTGAGGGATTTTTGTCGTAGGTCACACGATTGAGTCCTGCCCCAAGCGAACTAAATCTAGTATTTAAGTAGAGAAGGGTAAAGGAGAAGGTCCATCATCCTGGAGTTTCGAAGGTTTCTGTTAGCCCAAAGGGTTGGTTCCAAATGAATTTCTCGATCATTGGTATACTTGAAAAGTTAAAAAGAAAGGAAGCAAAGGCTGAAAGACCAGAAGGAGTGATAGAAACTGTCTCATTGCTGGCACCAACTAACCAGTAGGTACAGTTTCAGCAGCTTCAGCCTCATGACGAAGAGAAGTCACTTCCAAATGAATTTACCCTGCTCACCAGAAAACTAATCACCATACTAATCCATATTTAGTCAATATAACCTTAACCATGAAGCCTGCACATTTTTGTCCGTAGAATATCTCCACAACTTACTCTAAAAGCATTGTATATTGGTGGATAGTGTCCTAATTCCTGCTCACTCCATTGGGAACCATAATCTTCTTCCCTCCTCTAGTCTCTACTAGGTGAAGTTCGTATTTCCCTTGTTTTCCCTTACAATAAAAACTCTCCAAATTGTTGAAACATTTCCAAGCATGCAAAGACGATAGATTTAAAACATTTGGGTAATATTAAAGAGAGTTTATATAAATACTGTTATCTTCCCTCCCTTGGTATATAGTCTTCTTGTCCACTATTTTTTTCTGAAATTTCTCAACAACCGGCTGCTAAATAAGATATTCTTCTATGCAACTTTACAACTCTTAAATATTCTATGTTTATGACTATTCAGATTTGAAATCTGATAAGTATGATATTTTATTTATCACTCTTTGACTCTTAATTAGATATTGTTCGACTATCACTAATTAATCACAAATCAATTATACATCCTTAACTTGTACTAATCAAACACTGCTATAGCAAATGGGATGGAGGGAGTATATGACAGTTTTAGCAGTATATTCACCGTTGTACCTTCATATGTCGAATGCAGCATAAATGAACTTATATGGTAAGGTACATAGCATGTCAAATCTACCGGATTCTTTTTTCCTTCATAAAGTTCAAAGACTACCAGTTTCTCAGTATGCCAATTTTTTCTTCTGGAGAATGGCTGACAACTGTTTTTTCTCTTCCCCTATTTTAAGGCCGGACCACCCTGGTAAAGTATTCATGGACATCAAGGAAATAATGACCGTGATAATAAAAGAGAGCGAAAACATTCCAATGCAGTTTCTGAGCATCCTTGTGAACATCCTCATAAATAGTGTTAAGAAGGAAAATCAGGTATTGCTTTTCCTCTACAACTTTATTCATCTATCTTTCTCATTGTTTTTAATTACGTCTTATTTTGGTTTAGAATGTTTCGCCTCGTTCCTATGTGCTGGGAGAGAAAGTTCTTCAAGAAAGTGCTGTCAAACTTCATCCATATCTTCCAAAAGCAGTGACGGCCCTCAACATTTCCTTTAAAAACTATTCCGAAGTTGTTGAATTGACATGGAGAGAGGCAATAAAATGTAAAGCTACGGTGGGTCTATCTGATAATTCAAAGTAATTGCTGCATTTATTTGTAAAATACATGATTGTTTAGTTGTATAATTCTCCGCGTCTGCTTTTCCTGTCTAATTTACAATGAAATGGAAGCTGATAAACATGCAATGTTCATTTTGTGATAGACCATCTTTGCTATGACTTTCAAGTTCTGTATTCTGTCAACTTATCCTCTTTTCTTGGTTATGATCGAATACATCACAGGTGGAAAATGCTCCCGAAGAGCTTGCAGCGCATGCTGCACCGGAGAGAGTTGTTCCGTTCTTAGATCAACCACCTAACTTGCTAGGGAAAGATGATCACAAGCATAAGGACGGTGATGTCGTTCTAGAGACAGATACAACTTTAAAGGAATCAGAAAGTGAAAATGCAATGAAGCAGCAGAAAAGTACCAATTCAAGGACCACGTCGCGACCTGAAAACTTGGGTTTCACAAATACAGTCGAAAAGGCTCTATATCCAGAAGCTACTCAAACTTCACAGAAAAGAGGTTGGAAACCTAGTTTTTTGAATAAACTAGACGAAGGATATGATGATGTTTGGATAAGTGGAGAAAGGAGATCAAAAGCCCATATTCTCTCTAAGGATTGTGGGAAAGATGCTAAAAAGAGGAGAAGCAGTTCACCTAAATGTGCAATCTCCAATGGTGAATCAGGAGCTGAGGATCGTGATAAAAGATGGCGGTCATCAGTTGGTGAATCAGGAGCTGAGGTAAATCAAACAGTTATCATTAATTGACTTAACTCTTTTAGGAAGTTGTGTATTTAAGTATAGCATTTATTTCTGCCACTTAGTTCTGGACTTATTATATACATAAATTAAATTGTGCGGGCACAATATTCGCCATCATAAGAAATGGTCAACATTTATTGCAGTATCATTCATTAGAGCTGGCTTATTTAAATATATTAGACAACCTTCAAGTGATTACGCTTAAGTGAATGTACTCATTTTGAAAGCAATGTTACTCAAGTAAAGTATTTAATTTACCCCTTAATTTTGGCTTATTATGTACATATATTGGTCTCTGCAGGCATTGGGTTCTGTCTCAAACACCAAAGAAATCAATTTCCCCAAAGCCTGTAAAAAACAACGTAAACAACGTAAAAGGAAGAACTGGTCATCACAGGAAAAGGTAAACATCTATTATCATTAATTTGATCTTGCTTATAGTTAATATATTGGACAACCTTCAGTACGTGCTTACTAAAGTGAACATACTTCTTTTGGAATTTTTTTCGATTCAAGTAAAGTGTATGTTCTACCCCTTAGTTTTGGACTATTATGTACATATTTTGAGTTTTTCAGGCATTGGGTTCTGTTTCGATCTCCAAGAAAAGCAACTTCTCGAAAACCTCTAAATAACAATGTAAAAGGAAGAACTCCCTATCACAGGAAGAGGTAAAACAGTTATTATTATTAATTAGAGCTAATAACATCAGACATTCTTCAGTAACCGATAGAAAAATGAATGTTTTCGTTTGGAAGTTATGTGGATTCAGGTATAGTATTTGTTCTACCCTTTAGTTTTTGGCTTATTATGTACGAAAATTGAGTGGTGCAGGCATTGGGTTCTGTCTCAATCACCCCAAGCAAAGCAACTTCCCCAAAACCTCTAAAGAACAACGTAAAAGGAAGAACGCACCTGCAACTTTGTTTATTATATTCATAATTTGAGTTAACTTGCAGTTAATGAGATTAGAAAACCTTCATTAAGTGATTACTAAAGTGAATCTTCCATAAAATTTACCAATGAGGTTATTTATGTGGGAAACTAGTTCTGCTTTTGTCTATTTAGCTAAAGAGTTGAGAATATTTTCGTTTTTCTATCTTCAATGTATCTGTTCTCTATATGTGCTATAGTCCTGATGTCATGGAACTTTATAAAGAAGTTATCAGTTGTAACTGAAGTTAAGACTTTTGACCAATGAAGAATCTGATGTGCATCTTTTTTATGCTTCCACCTCGTCTCTGTATGTGTCAGCGTTTGCTTTCTTGATTTATGAGCATCTCTATCATCTTTTCCTTAGGATTCCGCGGATAAGGTTGTCAGAGAGCATGGCGAGGAGCTGGTTGGCTGCTAAGTAAGGGTTGGTGGCCACTTGATCAAGTGTGTGTGATTTCACTGAATTGCTAAGTTCGTAGACTCTTCACTTTTGATGTTGCATCCATGTCAGACTCTCCAAAAATGCATCAGTTGACATTTTTGAAGAGTCCGAACAACATAGATGAATTGATATATCTTTTTTTTTTCAAGTGTTGGCTTGCTCTTTTACTGAGTGTGGATATTTTTTCATCTGAATAACTCTTAATGAATTGCTTTGTCATAATTTTCTGATTATGAATAATGCATATGCATCAACCTCAGTTATGATGTCAATTGCAGAAGGTAGGTAAATATTTTGTATTTTGAGGGCCTAACATTGTAGGTTATATTTGAGAAAGATAATGGTGCAGCTGCTTTATGTTTTAATAGAAAGAGGTTTTTTTTCTCCTCCACTCTTCCCCACCTTCCAATCAAATGAAAAGAAAAGGTTTGTTAGTATGGGAATATATGTTTCAAATCTGATGTTAACCAATGGTGAAACCTTTCTTAAGGTAAAATATGACAAGTTAAAAGGATATTGTTAAGCAGATGTATTTGGTTGTCATGTCTCGAGCCTTGATCCTGGGCGAGACTGACACTCGATGCCTACACTCGATGCCTTAATAGTTTGAGTTGAATGACATAGTGTATCTCAAGTTCAAAGCTGAGCATATCTTCTCTGGTTTTCTTTGTCTTGTTTGGTGGTGCTTGAGATAATTATATTTACATTTTCTATCTGGTTAGAATATTAGTCATATAAGAAAAGGAAAATATGTCCTTCACCTTTTCCAAATATTCTTTATCATGATTGTTTCAACTATTCAAATATTATTCTTGATCAGTAATTGTTTATATTTAAGATTGTACAAAATGGTATTTATATAAAGTAAATTAAAATACCATGTCGATATCAATCCTCCTCCATCAAACTGTATGGCAGCTAGGTTTTGATGCCTTTCAAATTGTAGAACAAGACATTGATTTCTTAGCAAAATGAATTCTTTTCAACACAATTTTTTTTTTTTTTACAGTACTATTTTTTACTTCAACGGTATACGGTTTCTTGAGTAATCCAATCAATATCTCATGCTATAGGCTATAGTCTAAAAATATTACTTATAATACCACTTTTTAATAACTATTTTAAGATTTAAACTTCTTAATTAAAGGCCCATTAACAATTCAAATTCTCAGCTTCCACTATCAGTCTTCCTCCCTTCTCTCCAACCACGTTCTTCGCCATCATTACTGGTCCTCCATTGTTGCTAGAATGAATACAATCACAAATGCACAATCCGAGCAACAAGATGATTCAAGCAGAACTGTAAACAATACTTTAATCATTCAATTGTGTTTTTTTCTTTAACTGTAGAAGTTTAAAATGTAATTGTGAGGTATCTATATATATATTATTCATCTACTCCTATTATTTAAGTGATAGATCTTGTATATGGTTTTTGAGATGTATCTGATGGTCGATTTTGATGTATCTCAGTTTTGTCATGTAGTTTACTGAATAAAATTTATGTATCCATATTTTGTTATATCTTAGTAGGCGTTTGGCCATGTGATACCATATCACGATATGGAATCATCGTTTGGACATGCGATTTCACGTTGATTCTATCTCATGATTTCATATCATGAGATGGAATACCATATTGTCCAAAAATCATGATTTGAGATTTTTTAAATACAAAAGTTGACCCATAAGTTTATATTTTGTTAAAACAACCCCACATTTATATCTACTAACCATTTATTTCATATGTAAATAAAATTAATAGTCATATCATTACTTTTTAAAATTTATTATTCTCATCAACATAAAATTTGGTATTGCTTTAGATTTGGTGAATATAAATGATAAAGTAGGAATTGATTTGGTGAATATAAATAAGAACAGAGGAAGTAATACTTTTTTGGTTTTTCATGATAAAAAAACTTCCCTTTCGGCTACATATGAAAATGTTTAAAGTAATTTAATATGAAAAAAGACAAAATTGGTGATGTATGTTTGATAATCACTACTTTCAATATGTTTGATTTTAGCACGAAATTAATGCAATGAAAATGTGTAATTGCACACAAGTGAAACAAGGCATGAACCATATGATATTGACACACAAGTGAAAATTGTCATAACTTTACAGTGTTACGTAATTATTTTCGAGAATATCAAAGGAGTGATGAAATATTTATGGTCTATGAGCATGAAAATATAGTTGTGAATGATATTGACCAACAAATGGCTCAAAGTAACAATGTTGGTTCGTCTTCTCGGTCATATGATCGAGAAATGCAAGTTCAACGTGAGAAGATTGTCCGTACTATGTGGGAGAATTATATTAAATACTAGTACACTACAAATTAAGTTCAATATTTTTAATTGAATTAAAGTTAGATAAAATAATTAATTAAGTGGAGAACAAATAGCTTTGTAATAATTTATTATGCGATTTTATAAATTTTTGTTTATTTGATAAAATTGAATAAATATTTGGAGCTATTTTAACAGTTTTACAACTTATGAGATTCTTATGTTTATGAAAAAATATACCACACAAAAATTTCATATCACATTTCCAAACAAACTTAAACTTCATCTCATGATTTCATATTATGATATCATATCGCATGGCCAAACGGGCCCAAACAGAAAGTATGTATCTAAGTATGTATTTTGATTCATAATGTGTATCTGATTTTTGAAAAGGAATGTATGTTTTTCAGATATGATTTTTATAGATTTGGTGTATTATTTATCGGCAGTTTTAGTATATTTATGAAGTCTGACTAGATACAGTACTCAAAACATTTTAGAAAAGGATATAGCGCTATAAATAAATACATGAACTCATTCTCTACTGACTTATGCATTCGGGTGACTTAAACATAAATTCATTCTCTCCTGACTTAGTTAATCGTTGAGGCTGCGAGATACATGCTTAAATATATAAGATACAATTTATATATTTAACATTATCCTGAATTCGCTATACATATACTCACAACGATTTTGAGATACATGCCTAACAAGTTAGAGATGGACTCAAAAAGATTTGCGGTCGTGGCAACATCAAAACTTTTGCATGCAATAAGAAAGGATAGGGATGGGTTTCAACTAGATTTACATTTTTTTTTAAAACAAAACACAATAGAATCATATTACACTAAATTGTCTTAGATATATTTGTTCTTTTAAAGAATTATTAATTTATAAAATTAATTAAACCATATATTTATATAGGGTCTTCTGAAAATGCAATGCATAATAAATAAGTTCAGAATTTGTGAAAATTGCTCTATGGTGGAAAATAATGGATTGTCCTATTTTATTTTAATTCCAAAATTATTACACTAAGAAGTAAGAACTTCGATTCTCATTTTATTTCCTCTAATTTTGATTTAATGGTATGTGTAAGCGTCTAAAGTTTCAATCCTGAAATATAGCAAACAGGAAAGGAAAATAGCAAGCAAACAACAGTATTTGTATTTGAATTTATGCGAAGGTTACAATCTTTATAAGATCTTTAAGAAAAGATATGTAATCCCCTGATTCTTCTCTTCAATGATGTTCTTGATTTGATGGAATACTTGCGGCTCAACTTTTGGAGCGAAGACTTCTTTGTACTTGCGGTTCAACACTTGGAGCGAAGACTTCTTTCTATGCGGAAGACTTGCAGATCACCACTGAAGAGCAAGGATTCTCTATGTAATTCTATGTGTCTTCTTCATTTTTCTTCCTCCTCTCTTTTGGTCTTATGAAGACCTCTTTATATAGGCTTGAGCTAGGATTTTAGGGGTGTTTTCGTCCAAGCAATTTTGGTCCTTGGGCTTGAAGAACATGAGTTGGGCTCGTCTTGTCAACTTAATGGACTAACCCAAATGTAATTTGGACTTGATTTAAGTCATATAATTTTGACTTAAATATTAATCCGACTTTATTAACCAGTAATTTGACTTGGTCAACGTATCACGAATTTAAGATTTAATCCAAATTTAGTATGGATTTATCAATAAAATTTCACTGTCTACAGCATGTCCTTTAATAAATTAAAAAAACAAAAAAATTATTTGGAGACAAAAAGGTATTCTGATATATCACAAGTAGAATTATCAAAATGGGCTGACCCAATCCAATCCAACCCAACCCTAACGGGCTAGAGAGTTAAATGGGTTGGGACGGGCTGACCCTTTTAATTAAAGGGCCTATAAAATAGCAGTCCAACCCAACCCTAAGCGGGCCACGGGTTGGGACGGATTGACCCTTCAACAAAAAAACGGACAATATTTTCCTCTTAGAAAGAATACGAACGTTGATGTCCGATGAACACGACATCAATACATACATAAATTCATTCATGAATTACACATGCTTCAGTGAATATTTACAAAATAAATACATAATAGGCAAGATACAACATTCATAAGATTCATCTGAGCAAAACACATTACATGATCACTATTTTCATAAACAAGATAATAAAGGAGAAGTAAAAAATTTGGCATAAAAACAAAAGTAAAAGAAGTCAAAGATTCATAGTTATAATGGAGTAATGGACTTGGGCTAATAAGAAAATTTAGTGTCCTAATGACCCTAAAATGTAAAAGATATGTAAAAAATATAGTCTTGATTTTATATTGATATTTTAAAAATATTTATTGACAAAATCTTAACAAGTAAAACACTACTTAAAATATATATAATAAATATTTTTAAAAATTCACAGCCCGCGGGCTGGCCTTTAAAGCTTGCGGGTTGGGCCTACGAGGCCAGCGGGCCAAATGAGGCTGGGCTAAAAAGCCTCGTTCCTAAATGGGCTGAAAAAATTGAGCCCAATCCCATTTAATTCAAGGGTTGGATTGGACCGGCCTAACGGGCCAAACCCATTTTGACGGCTCTAATCACAAGGAACAATAGTCACCAATTTATCTAATTGAAAAATAATCATTTCATTCAAAAAGTTTTACCATTATCATCAAATATATTTCAACTTGTAATACAATTAAAAAATAAATAAATGAAATATACCTATACCTTATGTTATATCTAAAGAACACAAAATGGATAAAATTGAATTTTTACATCAAGGAAATTGAGCTGTTTCTTTTCTCACTTTGGTGTATAATATTTTTATTAGGGTTCAACTAAATTCGGATAACAAAAAGTCCCAATTTGAAGTAAAATATTTCCTAACAAAAGTCATGCGTACTTAAAACTCAAACATGATATTTTTGATTAAAGATGAAGGAATCACAAATCTTATTGATAGAAAAAGCAACCTCCATTAACAATAAAAAAAATCCTACATATTACCAAATATTTAAGAGAAAGTATAAATCAACTAGATAAATTTACAAGAGTAATATCAAACAAAGTTACCATGTCATAAATCCAACATATCATCACGAAGCAAAAATTGCACTCACACCTAGGGGTATCAAAAGATTATGAATAATTGACTGAATCGATCAACCTAATTGAATCGATTTATATCATTTTTTAATAAAATCGTGGATTTTTATTTAAGTGTATAACTGTCCCGATCAATAGGAACAATCTTTTTAATTTATAAAAAAAAATTGAAAAATTCTCGAACTGAAACGAGTAATATGTAAATATATTTTATATATTAACAATGTGTTTAATTTAATATATAAATATATTTTATGATATTTTTCAAATATAAATATAACATAAGTCTTAGGCCTATGGTAACTTGACGACTTTAGATCTTTGCTCTTTAATTAACATTTACTTAATTATGTTTAAAATTAAAAGAGACTATAATAGATACTCCATCAAACAATACGACAAAATCTATGCAAGCAATCCTACTAAATGTTTAAGATCAAACAATGCAACAAGGTTTTACATTCTTGACTTCTTGATGAAGAATTGAAGTGCTTCTTAAAGAACATACTTACGAAAGAAATATTTTGATAATAGTATATTTTGAGGTGATATTTTTTTAAAAAAAAACAAAAATTAAACGAACCGGACCGATACCGAAGAGAAATCGATATGTTGGGATGATTTTAAAAAATATAATTTTGGTTATACATTATAAAATACCCAAAAAATTGGGATGACATAATTTTTTAAAAATAACCGACCGAACCGTCTCATTGACACCCCTACTCACACCAACATCTATAGAAAAATTAAATAATAGAATTATCTCAATAAATTTAGTCAATATTAGTATAAACAAGAGTGTTGTGATGCGATGTATATGATTCTTCAATTGTTAATAAAATGTTTCAAATTTGAGTCTTGAATTTGAAAAAATCTTAATAGGAAATAGTTCCCTCTACGAATACAAACTAATCGAGAATTTAATGTGAAATACCAGACGTTGAATGAAAAACACAATTAATACAATTTATTTTAAATTTCATTGGAATTGTTTTATTTAGAAGAATAATTATTCTATAATAATAAGTTCCATCGAAATTATATTATTTAGAAAAATAATAAATTTCTATAATAATAAATTATCACATTTAATATGCCATTAAAATGTGTTGATTTTCTTACCTTTCATTATTAATTACAACACCTAGTCAAATGTGTATGCAATGAAAGTAAAAGTTTTTCCAATTTAATAGTCTAACACAAAATTTTCCAATAAAAAAAAAAGAGAAAACAAAATACAAAGAAATCAAAGTTTGAGTTTTGCCGCTATAGTGTGTATGCAATAAAACTTAACTTTTTTTTCCAAGTTTAGACATTCTAAAAATAGAAAAAGACCTCCATACAAGTAATATAAGTTCAATGTTCCAAGGACAAAACAGTCCAATAAATAAAGTGTCTCTCTTTTTCTGTGTCTTAAAAAGTCCTTTCTTGAACTTCTTGAAACAAAAAATTTGGTGTCTTTCTGCACTTTTACAGAGCCACGTAGAGTGCAATTGCCAAATTAAGCAAACAGTACACGAGAAATGCACAAACACCCTGAAAAAAGTTGTGAATTTCAAACTTAAAATTTGAGAAAAAATGCAATTAATGTGAGTGAATCCAGTGGATATTACAGTTTGGAGGGGTTGTTTATGTATGCCAATTTTGTCCCTAAATTTGCGTCCAAACACAAACCCCACTTGTATATAATCAGCATTTGTTGTGTCTGAGATTGCATTTTCTTCCTAGGGTGTTATTTATTTTTGGGGTTCTTGAAAGGGCAAATTTTTATACAAGATTTTCTTGAGGTTTTGAGAGTGAGAGTGAATGCTGTTGTGAAAATGGCTGATTCTCCTTCCCAGAAAGAAATTGAAGATGGGCTAAAAGATTGTGGGAATAGCCTCATCAACATTCCTCATTCTACTGAAGAGCTCATCAGTCTTCTTGATGTAAAGATTCATTTTTTTAAATCTTTTTTCATGTTCTTTACTTATAAAGTACCAGTTTTATCTGTGTGCCCTATTATTTTAGATTGATTTTATCTTGATAACAGTAAGAACTTTTTAGGGGAAGGGTTATTTGTTAGATAAATTTGATGCCTGATTTTCCTCATGTATCAGGATGCTTTTTTGTCTCCGAATTGAGGCTTTTTGTTCTTAATCTAGTAAATGTGTGTTTTGCCTCTTTTTGTGCCCTATTATATTAGATTTATTTTATCTTGATAACAATAAGATTTTTTTAGGGGAAGAGTTGTTTGTTAGATAAATTTGATGCCTGGTTTTCCTCATGTATCAGGATGCCTTTTTGTCTCCAAATAGAAGCTTTTTGTTCTTAATCTAGTAGATGTGTGTGTTTTTGCCTCTTTTTGTGCCCTATTATATTATACTGATTTTATCTTGATAGCAATAAGAACTTTTTAGGTGAAGGTGTTTTTGTTAGATAAATTTGATGCCTGGTTTTCCTTATGTATCAGGATGCTTTTTTGTCTCCAAATAGAAACTTTTTGTTCTTAATCTAGTAGATGTGTGTGTTTTTGCCTCTTTTTGTGCCCTATTATATTATACTAATTTTATCTTGATAACAATAAGAACTTTTTTTTTTTTTGATAACCGAGAAATCCGTCTGTGACCCGCCCTTTGGACCAATCACAGCCCTATTAGATAAATTTGATGCCTGGTTTTCCTTATGTATCAGGATGCTTTTTGTTTCCAAATAGAAGCCTTTTGTTCTTAATCTAGTAAATGTGTGTGTTTTTGCCTCTTTTTGTGCCCTATTATAGTAGATTGATTTTATCTTGATGACAATAAGAATTTTTTAGGGGAAGGGTTGTTTGTTGAATAAATTTGATGCCTGGTTTTCCTTATTTATCAGGATGCTTTTTTGTCTCCAAATAGAAGCCTTTTGTTCTTAATCTAGTAAATGTGTGTGTTTTTGCCTCTTTTTGTGCCCTATTATATTAGATTGATTTTACGTTGATAACAATAAGAACTTTTTAGGGGAAGGGCTGTTTGTTAGATAAATTTGATGCCTAGTTTTTCTTATATATCAGGGTGAATTTTTATCTCCAAATAGAAGTTTTTTTGTTCTTAACCTTATAAATGACATGGTGTTGAATCAGAAATGGAGGAATGGAAGTGGAAAATGTGGTTTTGGTGTAATGATTTTGGAATTAAAGTAAAAAGGGAAGTACATGAATTCCACCATAGAGCAATTTCTCCATGTTCGCGACTTAATCTTTATTGACTGGGATTGTAATTCCCTAAAGCTGTTTGCTCGTTTTCAGTAATTTATGGAAGCTGCAAGTTGACTCACTTTTACTTCTTGTGTCTTTTAGAAAGTAGAATCTCTGTTGATAAAGGTAGCTCAGGCCCCTGCCGATTCAATGAAAGATGCCCTTCTACCAGTAATAGAAGCTGTGGTCAGAAGTGAACTTCTGAAGCACACTGATGCAGATGTCATAGTTTCTGTCGTATCTTGTATCTACGAGATCTCTAGAATATCTGCTCCGCAGCAGCCTTATGATGATGAACTAATGAAGGTATCCAGGATATAACATTCTAGTTTGTTGTTCTATTTTCTTAATACACATTACACACACACGCTAAAGAGAGAGAGAGAGAGAAACTAGATTGCTAATGCCTCTTGCTCAAACTTTATATCCATTACCATTTGTTTTTCACACTTGTATTTTGAAAAATCTCAGGAGATTTTCCAGCTTACTGTAAGAACATTTGAAGAGCTGTCTCATTCAGGCCGCCGTTATCATAAGGCTGTGAATGTACTTGAAACTGTGGCAGAAGTCAAGGCCTGTTTGATATTGCTGGACCTCGAGTGTCATGCATTGGTTATAGAGATAATCCAGATGTTTCTCAGGATCATCAGGTAACTTAGCAAATATTTAACTATTCTTGATACTTTAGTTCTTGCACATCTTTGTTTGACACATTTATGCATGTTGGCAATTGTTTGACATCATACAACTATGCCATTTCCCCCAGCAAATGATTATAAGATTATCATGCATAAGTTTCCTCTGATGAATGCTTATGTTTGATGCTGTATTTTTTTCAAGGGCCGACCATCCTAATACTGTATTCACAAGCATGGAAGTAATCATGATTCTGCTCATTGAAGAAAGTGATGAAATCAATATGGAGCTTCTTCAGCCCCTTCTTGATAGCCTCAGAAAGGAAAATCAGGTAATAAAGTTCATCCTATTGACTTCTGTTAATCATGTTTCTTTAGTGCTTTACTCGATCTTTTATACTATACAGATCCGGTCACCTATCTCGTCGAAGTTGGGAGAGAAGGTCCTGAAAGAATGTGCTTCCACTGTTAGACCTTGTCTTCTGGAAGCCCTTAAATCAAGAAGCATTACTCTTTATGATCATGCTGAAATCATTGCCTCTATTTGCAATGAAATGCCCAAGGGAGAACAAATGGTGTGTCCTACTCATGACATCTTTTTGTATGCAACTGTTCTTTTCCTTTTTTGCTAACATTAGTTTTATGGTCAGAAGGAGAATGAAAATGTGACTGCTGAAAAAGTTGGTCCATCTGCTGCTGTTATCTGTGAGACACTGCTGGAGGATGGGCCGCCTTCAAATAATAATGGCACCTCTTCAAAAACATTACCGCATTGCAGTCAGATGGAGCATCCAAAGAATATTGGTGTTAGCAATTGTAAGGTCAAATCCGGTAGCAAAAGAAAACCACGTCAGAGCTCAAGGAAGAGAGGATCTGTTCAGAAAGGTGATGTGGACACCACTTCTGGTCTTAACATTGTAAAAAGAAAAGAGAACCTTACTGACGCTGAGGAGTCATCAGTGCAACAAATTGATGAAAAGAAACAGAAGAAAGAGATTCATGATATAGAAGAATCAGGAGATGAGGTTGAAAGGAGGACTTTTTAGAAGTTGCTATCTCTCGATCTGTGCTTATAATTTTTTTCAAGCACAAATTTGACAATCACTGTTCTTTTTTACTTCTCCCTTTGTGCTTGTGGGCTTTACAGGAGATTAAACTATCATTTGGGGATGAAAATCTCTCCAGCCAACATGCCAAGGCAAAGCGTCGGAGGAAGCTTACCGTAAGAAAGGATCAGGTACTAATATTGCAACTTTTGAAGTAAACTGCCTTTGTTTCCATATCTGCAAAATTTGCAGAGTTTTCTTGTATTCACCTAGTATTGTTGAAATGTAGTGTGTTTCCAAATTCTGTGACTTCATTGCTTTTTCAAAGGAATCCAATCACAGTCAGAATAAGTTATAAGCTGCTTTATTCTCCTTGAATTCGGAAAACGCTATGCTTACCTCTTTTCAATACAGTTCAAAGGACTGAAACTAGCTTTTGTTTAAGCCCTTTTGCTTTCAATTTATCTGTTGTCTAAGAGTGTTTTCATGTCTGAGAGTTTATGGTTCTTAATTGTTTCATTCAGGATTCTATAAGGCGTCAGTTCACCAAAATATATGGAGAAGAAATAGTTGGTACCAGAATAAGAGTTTGGTGGCCATTGGACGAAATGTAAGTTCTACAGAATGTTGTCAGGACTGTTATACTATTGTAAATTTGTGGTACTAATTACAGATCCACTCTCATCCCAGCATTTTTCATCCTTGATTCCTTCTATTGTTAAGTTCATCATCTCTGAAATTGGCTTGCCTGCTAGGCTGTCACCAAGAGTCTGCTGCATTCCTTTGACTTGTGGAGTATCAGAGCACATCTTCAATTGCTTCTACTAAATTGAATTTTATCGTGTCTTGCAAATGGAAGAAAGAATTCTAGCTAAAACAGTGATAGATCTCATAGAATTCCTCTAAGAATAGCAAGGGATATTCTTTTAGTATCCTGTAAATACTTTTGCCTGCACCTTCTTGGTACTTATATTAATAGCACACTTACCATCTCTCTCTCAAAAAAAAAAAAAAGAAGAAAAAGAAGAATATAGAAAGAAGTCTAGCTAAAGTTTTTAATTTTAAGTTTCCCTTTGCAGGTTCTATGAGGGTGCAATTTCTGGATTTGATCATGTGACAAAGAGGCACCAGGTAGTGACGTTATTATCAAGCTTCGTGCACTGTTTTTTAATTAATCTCTTTACAGTTTTCTTCCCAGTATATCATATATGTTTCACTTTGCAATGTTCTGATACTTTTAATAATGACAAGAATTTGTACACCATTCCCAAGTCTCAAAAAATTCATCATCAGTAGTCAGTATGAATCCATTTTCCTTCTCAATTTAACTTGAGACTAATTTCAAATGTTATATTTGTTATTATTCTCCTACAATTTCCAAAATATCTGCAAGTCCAGCTGATTCCATCTTCCTGCTAAGTAATGTTGAGGCAAACTATTTACCGAGGTTGACTCCATCTTCCTGATAACTAGAGGCAAAACTATTTCCAAACCAAATATAATCACTGCAACAGAAGTCCCTTTTACCTATTGATATAATGACCTTACACAGCACTAAAAGACATCTTTCTGGAAGGCTGTCATCATGCTAAAACTGCAGAAAAAGGGAAAGTAGTGAATTTAACTGAAGTTTTTAGTGGACTGATGCTATTTGCTGTTTTTCCTTTTGAGATCGCATATGATGATGGTGAAACGGAAACCTTGAATCTGAATAAGGAGCAGTTTGAGATTCTTGAAGACAATCCATCTGACAAGGTGTTTTCCCCATTTGATACTGTGTTTCTTAACAATTTCAAGATATCATTGGCATTACATCTTTGTGATATGATTCTTTTGGATGCACTCTGTGCAGAAACATGAAGCAGATCTTCAATGCAATGCTGTTTCATCTGTTCTGTAAGTATTGATTTCCAATCATTTTTTTTGTACATATCCTAGAACTCTACATAGTCTTGACTGTCATGTTTACTTCTACCTAGCTACTACTTTTATGTAAGAGATTGTATTTTGCATCACCTTGATATGCCAATACTATTGTCGGGATATGATATGGTTATTGGTTGATGAACTTGAGCAGATCCACAAAGAAGAAACCAAAAAGAACCTCCTCAATGAAAAAGGAACCCGGAATCTCGTCATCCAAAAGGTTGTTGTTGTACACTTTTCCTTGCAGTACTGCTCTCTGAACTGAATTTTCCGAGGGTTTTGACAAGCATGTTTTCTGTTTTCAGGTCTAAAAGAAATCCCCAAAAGTGTGACATTGGGTCCATGGATATTCCAATTCCAGATAAGATGAATGCTGAAGTTGGTTGTGAAACAAGCAGTGGGAAAAAAGAACTTGTGGACAAGGAAGATAAAGATACCACACGGAAGCAGAGACTCGAGAATTGCAAAATTACCTTAGAGAACTCATTGACGCTTGAAGACCATCCATCTGACAAGGTCCTTTCCGCATCTGATACTGTGTTATCTCTTAACATGTTTTGAAATTATAATTGGCATTATATATCGTTATGAAACAATTCTTTTGGTGCAATATGTACAGAAGCATGAAACAGATCTTCAAAGCCATGATATTTCAGCTGTTCTGTAAGTATTGATTTCTAAATTTCCTTGTAACCTTGGACATAATCCTAGCTCTTTACATGTTCTTGACTGTTGTCTTTCATGTTTTTGACTGTTGTTTTCACTACTATTGTTTTGACATGATATGGTTATTAATTGATGAACTTGAGCAGATCCATGAAGAAGAAAGTAAAAAGAACCTCCTCAATAAAAAAGGAACCCGGAGTTTCATCATCCAAAAGGTTGTTCTTTTGTTGTTGCCACTTTTCCCTGTATTATTTCTCTCTGAACTGAATGTTCTGAAGGTTTTCTATCTTCAGGTCCAAAAAAAATCCCCGAAAGAGTGACATTGGTTCCATGCATATTCCAATTCCAGATAAGATGAATGATGCTGATGATGTTGGTCTTGAAACAAGCAGTGGGAAAAAAGAACTTGTGCAGAAGGAAGATAACGATATCACACAGAAACAGAGATCCAAGACTTCCAAAGTTTCCTTTGAGAGCTCATTGGCGCTTGAAGTCCATTCATCTGACAAGGTCCTTTCTCCATCTGATACTGTGTTATCTTTTAACATATTTTCACATTATTGGCATTATATATCTTTGTGATACAAATTCTTTTGGATGCAATATGTACAGAAGCATGAACCAGATCTTCAAAGCAATGATGCTTCATCTGTTCCGTAAGTATTGATTTCTACATAACTTGTAACCTTGAACATAATCCTAGTTCTTTACATGTTCTTGACTGTCATCTTTTCTGTTTACTTCTACCTACTAGTATTATGTTAAAGATTGTTTTCCGCATCACCTTGATATGTCACTACTATTGTTTTGACATGATATGGTTATTGGTTAATGAACTTGAGCAGATCCATGAAGAAGAAATCGAAAAGAACCCCCTCAACAAAAAAGGAACCTGGAGTCTCGTCATCCAAAAGGTTCTTTTGTTGTTGTACATTTTTGCCTGTATTATTGCTCTCTAAACTGAATGTTCTGACGGTTTTGACAAGTTGGTTTTCTATCTTCAGGTCTAAAAGAAAACCCAAAAAGAGTTATGTTGAATCCCTGGATATTCCAATTCCAGATAAGATGAATGATGCTGCTGATGTTGGTTGCGAAACAAGCAGTGGGATAAAAGAACTTGTGGACAAGGAACAAGTTGCCTTTGAGAGCTCATTGGCGCTTGAAATCCAACCATCTGACAAAGTCCTTTCTCCATCTGATACTGTGCTATCTCTTAACATATTTTCAAATTATCACTGGCATTATACACCATTCTGATATGATTCCTTTTTTGGATGCAATATGTACAGAATCACGAGACAGGTCCTCAAAGCAATGATGTTTCATCTTCTCTGTAAGTATTGATTTCTAAACTTCCTGACCTTGGACATATCCTAGTTCTTTACTTGTTCTTGACTCTTGTTTTTCATGTTTATTTCTACCTACTACTTTTATGTTGGATATTGTATTTCGCATCACCTTGATTAGCCGCTACTATTGTTTTGATATGATATGGTTATTCATTGAACTTGAGCAGATTGACGAAGAAGAAAGCAAAAAGAACCCCCTCAACAAAAAAGGAACACGGAGTATCTTCATCCAAAAGGTTATAATTTTGTTGTTGTACACTTTTCCTTGCAGTATTGCTCTCTGAACTAAATGTTTGAGGGTATTGACGAGTAGGTTTTATATCTTCAGGTCTAAAAGAAAAGCCCAAAAGAGTGACACTGAGTCCCTGGATATTCCCATTCCAGATAAGATGGAGGATGCATCTGATGTTGGTTGTGAAACGATCAGTGAGAAAAAACAACTTGTGGACAATGAAGATGACATGATCGCACAAGCAGAGTCCAAAACGTTAGAATTTGCCTTTGATAGCTCATTGACGCCAGTGCACTCACAGCATTGTCAAAACGAAGGAAGCTAAAATATAAAGATGTTATAAGTTTTTATTTGGGGAAAAGTCAGTAGTCATTAGTCGTTGCTAGTTCAAATTTGAAAGCTCTGTACTATTATTGAATCCCATAGTTCTGAAAGCTATGAGATCCTTAGTTTGTCAAACTGATTTATTTGAATGTACAGCTGGAGGATGCCATGCTCAACCAAGTTCATGGTGGTGCATCATCTTTTTAAGGACATGAATGATTATCCAACTGCTTCTTGCTTTTATTTATTTGTTT
This sequence comes from Solanum piurae, assembly GCA_029582685.1. NCBI lineage: Eukaryota > Viridiplantae > Streptophyta > Magnoliopsida > Solanales > Solanaceae > Solanum > Solanum piurae. Next base: position 39,958 of record JAJOOO010002547.1, read on the forward strand.
TCCCTTCGTAACTTGATTTGTTTTGAGAGTTCTTTTCATTTCTCTCTTTGTTGTGTTGTGAACTTTCCACGTTCATAACAAAGCAAAGTGATGTGAGTTCTTTTTGTAAAGTTTAGTTTTGGGGTGAACTAACTTTAGTTAACTTTGTTTATCACAGTTTGTTCATAAATGAGCAAAATGACCATTTTAGTCTGTATTTTTAAGGAGGGTCACTTTTGGTTTGTAACATCAAAAAGTGTCCATTTTGGGGCTGGACTCGAGTAAAGCAGTAGAATTCGTTCGCCCAAAAGTTGAATCTAGTAAGTGGAGTGTAGTATGTCTATCATGCTGAGGTCAGACTCAAGTCATACACACACATAGTTTTTTTTTTTTCCAATGATTTTTTTATTATTATGTGTGAAACACAATATATTAGTTTGTGGCACCTTTAGGAAACTTCTATAAACCAACTCCATCTAGAATGCTTCTAGAACTTGTTAAATTAATAAAACCAGGAAGCTATGCAACGTAAAAAGAAGAAGACAAAATGAAAGAGTTGTCATTTGTCAGTTGTAGGTTGAGAGCTGTGTCTTCTTCCCATGCAAATTGTTAGACGAAAAAATTGAAACTGAGAAAATAATAAGTAATTTGTAGTCTCACTATAGGAAATAACTTTAATAATGTAAAAATATTATCATTTTCTGTTAAAAAGAATTTGAATGAATCCCTCAATTTTACCTAACTCATATTTAATCGTTGCGGCATTTTAATTTGATAATGTTATTTCTGGTTGAGTGTAGTGCTCACCTACTGAAAATCTTAATTATACTTATGCTAAAACTCCTAGCCTGCAATAATTGAATAAAGATTTTAAAAAAACAGACTTCATGGTAAATTGAATTGATTTATTATATCATAAAAACAAGTCCACCTGTGAAAAGAATTAAACAATAAATATAAGGGAAATGTCAACTTTTTATATTACTAAACTCGATCTCTAATTAAGGATGAAGCGACTCATCATTTTATAACACCCTTTATTGGTTATATTACCTTATTTATAAACTGCTACATATTAATAGTTTTTTTTAAAATCGTAGATGTTAATATATGTTGGGCACATCACCCTTTACCTAATTTATTTAATTAGATTATAGATAAGAGAAAAGCCTTTTAAATTTGTACGTTCATTAATCTGTCTTTGCGTCTTCGACTTTACTATACCAAACTCTGACTATATTGTTATAAACAAATAATAATAGTAATAATAATAATCGTTTAAGGTTTATAATAATAATATAATTAGAAAACAAAAACATGGTTTCTATTTTAATTCCAAACAATATCTACTTCTGATTTTTCTTTGCTATTGTCTCTTGACAATTTGCATTTACTATAAATCCGTCAATGATCTAAAATATTATAGACTTAAATATAATGAAATTATAATGTGGAGGATGTATACTGTAGTATTAATTACTTTTTTTTAATAGCCAGTATCCATCTAGACCAACTCTGATATTGATAAATTATTCCAAGAAAATAGATTCCAACTTGCAGCTTATAATTATCGATGAGTAATTACATTATAAGTTTTTCAAATTTAAATTAATTCTAATTAGCTATATATACATACAATACATCAAGTTTGTTCACACAAAGTGAAATCTAGAAAAATAATGTGTACACTTATCGAGCTTATGGGGCTTGAATAGGTGATTGTGTGACAGACGAACTACATGTTATTTATGTAATTTGGAATAGAGGAAGTGAATACAACTAAACATGTGGCGCGATTCTAGTGAATTATGATTCTAATAAAATTATGATTATCGTATTGTGGTTTCAGTTCCGAATTATATTTAGAAATAATTGTATGACAGATGTTATTGTTAAAAGACTTGATCCAAATTAAAAGTGATTTGTTAAGGTATGAAATTAATGAGTCTAAAATATGAGGTCTTATGTGTAGATATTCGGTTGTAATGTTAATTTAATAATAAACTAAAATAGAAATATAAAACTTTTTCTATCATAAATAATAATGTTATGCTTGTCAAATCAGATATAGATTTTCTTTCAGATATCCGGTCGTTAATTAGAAGAAAGAATGACTCACATTCTGACATGATAGATCTTGAAAAAGACTATGATTTTTGTCTTTAAAATTTTGATTCCAACTTGAGATACATCTCACCTAGATCGATATATTGTAAAAAACAGAAAACAATTGTCTCAATTAATAATGAGTTAAAAATAGTTATTATTTTAAAAATTCAAAATAAAATTAATTACTATTTTCTCCACCTTTAGCGTCACTCTAATAATTGCGAAGAAAGACTACTTTGGTAAAACTAATGAAGAGTACGTATGTTCAATTAATATTTTTTTTAAAAGAATACAAAAGCAATTAGGGAATCAAATTCTTACTAATGAGGCAAGAATTCAGATAGTTAACCAACTGACCTATTTAAATTTCTGTACAAAAACCAATTTAATTTTAAGATGTAGGTTAAGAAACAACAATAAAGTATAAATGGACACAAAATATAAATTTGTTCAACTAATTGAAACCACTGATCTGAAAAAGGAAGAATTCTTTTATCTAAAGATCTAATGTAGAGATATCTATAAGAAGAAATATTGAGTTCATTAATTCCCTATTTAATGATAATATAGAACATAAAAGAAAAAAAAAAACTTAAACTTAGATATATAAGAGTTTGAAATTATACTTGGGCTAAATTATGTTTGTGGTTCTAGTTACAAAACCATTCAAAGTTTTTCTGACAACTTTTTTGCCAAAAAATTAGTGGGATTTTAGGACAAAGGTCCATTTTAAATAATTTTCAAGAGGAAAATATTATAAGAGATCACATGGTGTGTCCAAGAAATGGACTTGACTTACATTCATGGGGGAGACTGATTGTTAGCAGAAGAGCCTTTGGAAATCTCATATTCTTTGGAAAATGGGTAAAATGAGACCTATCCTGATTGAATAGTCTCACGTTAGATGGAAAAAAAATGTGATCCCCTCGTATGAATTTAAGTAATTGTGCTTTCATTAGCTAGCTTTCAAAGTTGAGTTAATCTTAAAATCTATTTATGAGAACACGGCTTTAGTGTGTACGTGTATATATTTTCTTAACTTTTTGAGATGATCTTTTAAAATTGAGAATATATCGAAAATAACTTATAATTTTGAAAAGAAATATTTACTGTCCGTAGTAGGTACGTTTGTGAATATTTTGGCTTTTGCTTTTCCAACTCTATATAAACTCTCCTTTTTCTCTCTTTCCATTAACTTGAGATTACTTACTATTTCTTTTTCCTCTTATTTTCCCTTCTTAATTCAATAAAAGTAAACATGCCATCAGAAACCGGCAAAGTTGTATGTGTTACCGGCGCCGGAGGTTTCATTGCCTCTTGGCTCGTTAAACTCCTTCTAGAAAAAGGATACACTGTCAGAGGAACCGTTAGAAACCCTGGTAAAATTAACATTCATTTTTTGTACAAATTCATGATAATATTGTATCCAGACAAATTAAATATCACCGTCATTTCACAAAATGGCCATACACTTAACAAATTTATGTTTGTCGACCATTTAAGTGCCATTAATGGTAGATACAAGGCATGCAGAAAAGGATATGAATTCTCTTTCGAATATATAATAAAAATATTACTTCTAGTAGTACTAAACTGTTTCAATCCCATGAACGATAAATCCAAGTTTAATATTTCCCTAATTTTTGTGAAAATGTGCAGATGATCCCAAAAATGGTCACTTGAAGGAACTTGAAGGTGCAAAGGAGAGACTGATTCTGTTGAGAGCTGATCTTCTGGATTATCAGAGTTTGAGAGAAGCAATTTATGGCTGTGACGGGGTTTTCCACACCGCCTCCCCTGTCACTGATGATCCAGTAAGCATTCATTCATGTTGTTGCTTTTTTTGTTAAAAGTAAGCATTTGAGACTAGTTCTTCTGAAAACAGTCTATTTTACTTGCACGAAGTAGTCGTGGTGAGATTTGTGTATACTTTACCCTCTCATATCCGATTTTACTGGATATATTGTTGTTGTTTAAAGTAAGCATTCATAATGATTCTCTATTTCAAAAAATTATTCTACAAAATGGTATTTAGAATTAAAGCCATTAGAATTGCTTCATAGGATTGTTTACATCCAATAGCTCTCTAGTGGCTCTGGATTATTCCTTTCATTTTCTGATAGTGGTTGATTGAAAAGAACAGGGATGGAAGAGACTGAAATATAGAGTAGTATATTTTATTTTTTAAAAAAGAGAGAGGATGGATCAGTTACGTAAATTGTGGGCCCACGTCTGTAACCATAATTGATCAAACACGTCGAAGACGCACTAGCAAAGTTGTTTTAGCTTTTAGTTCCACTAATACATGCCTCGAGCGCCGGAGTTAAATTTTTCGCAAATAAATAAATAAATATTGAAAGGAGTCTAAGATATTCTATTATTTACGATATTTACACGTAAAAATAATTCAAATCTTATTCATAAACTGTATTTTTCGTTGAAAATGATTTGAATCAGGTAAAGCCCGCCAATGATTCATCTGAATCTCCTTTCGGCTGATAAAGTTATTTTTTAATGCTTAGTTATTCATAGTTTGAATCCACTCACTCATGCAAGTTGAAATATATTCTTTTTACACTATTTGTGTTTTTTTGTCCTTTATCCTTGTTTTTTGTTGCTAAATGATTTGAAGGAACAAATGGTGGAGCCAGCAGTAATTGGGACTAAGAATGTGATAACAGCCGCAGCAGAAGCCAAAGTTGGAAGAGTTGTGTTTACTTCGTCAATTGGTACAGTATACATGGACCCCAACCGGGCCCATGATAAAGTTGTGGACGAGACTTGCTGGAGTGATGTTGACTTCTGCAAGAATACCAAGGTCTGCTAGTACCTCAAATTGGAAATTGATAGTGATATAGTCGATTTCAATTTGCTTGATGATGAGGTGTTTATGCAGAATTGGTACTGCTACGGGAAGACGGTGGCAGAAAAGACAGCATGGGATGAGGCAAGGGAAAAAGGAGTGGATTTGGTGGTGATCAATCCAGTGTTGGTGCTTGGACCACTGCTTCAACCAACAGTGAATGCTAGTGTTCTTCACATACTAAAGTACCTAACTGGCTCTGCTAAAACATATGCCAATTCAATTCAGGCATATGTTCATGTTAAGGATGTGGCACTAGCCCACATACTGCTCTATGAAGCTCCTTCTGCATCTGGCCGCTATATCTGTGCTGAGAGCGTCCTTCATCGCGGCGATGTTGTTGAAATTCTCGTCAAATTCTTCCCGGAGTATCCAATACCTACCAAGTAATTTCACTTACCAAATATTTCACCAAAATTTAATCATTATTTGAACTTAATTAGTGCCTAGAAATATATACACACGCAGTAGTGACAAACAGCTTTTGTCACTAAATAGTAAAAATCTAATCTTATTAACTATCAAAAAATCATGCTAGCTAGCTAGAGCTATTCGATATTAATGTACTACTCCATATTCTTCATGCCTGAAAAGGAACTTGATGTGTTATTAGGTTACCCGACAACCAAAATCGTATAAGATATAGTTTTATGAAAGAATTTGACTATGTATTGATAGGACGCTAGAAATATTAATAAAAGTAGCTACTACCCATTAACAAACATCCAATTAGTATTTTTCAAGCAATATTTCTGGACCTGGATTTGCCTTTACCTACAAAACATCAAAATCTTGTCTGGCCCCAGCCACTTCTTACTTTTAACTTTAACCCATATCAGCATCTAGAGACATCTTTAGTGTCAACAATAGTGCATGGGAGGGGGACATACTTTTTTTAGTAATTTTAATAATCATCGATCTCTAACGATTATTAAACTGAAATATATATGTCGTTTAGTTAGCAATGATTAGTAATTAATCACGTTTAATGATCATAATTATATGTTCAGGTGCTCGGATGAAACGAGGCCAAGGGCAAAACCGTACAAATTCACGAACCAAAAGCTAAAGGACTTGGGTTTGGAGTTTACGCCAGTGAAACAGTGCTTATATGAGACAGTGAAGAGTCTGCAGGAGAAGGGTCACCTTCCAATTCCTACTCAAAATGATGAACCTATTAAAATTCACTCTTAATTAATTAATAGCTCTTAATTAACTGCTATTAAGGGAAAGTTGACCGTAGCTTTTTCCCTTTTTATGTACCAAATTAAAATAAACAAGAACTACTACGTGTGCTTATGAAATGTTTGTAGTGTTCCTAATTTGGCGTTTCAAAAAAAGTGTTGCTTAGAAAGAAAAAAAATCTCAATATATATTCTCATATTTCTTTAACAATGTAAAGTTTTTTTTTTTTTTTTTTTTACCCTCCCCCTAGGAACTCCCACTCCTTGGTGACTCGAACTCGCAACTCCCTCTCGTTTTAACAATGTACTGAAGTCTACATACAGTACAGTTTAAATTTGTCCCTATGCATAAAGTATCAACTAATTGAGATTTAAAGTTCAATTGGTATTGTTGCATTTATATTATATCATACATGCATGCAGTTACCAACTTTTATATTAGAAAAAAAAGGATTTATATAACCTACCCTAACATATTTGAAAGTGACATTTATATATAGTCTATTGATTGATTGAGTGATATCCTCCTATGCTAACAAAAACGAAAATCACTTTTCACATCCACATGACACATTAGGATCGTTAAGAGATTGATGCCGGAAAAATTATTGTTTAGGGGAAATAAAATTTTGCACAGTTTAGATGTGCAAGTTAAATAAAAAAAATACAGCTTGTATAATAAATGTGAAGCAAATAATGACTAAATATATATATACTAGTAAAATTATCCGTGTCTCGTGCGAGAGTTTAATATCACGGAATTTATAAAATAATACTTAAACCTATCCGTCATTAAAACTAAAACACTATATTATCTTACATACAAGATTACGTAGCAACAAACATTAATAATGTAAAAGAAAATGAAAATTATAATATCTTATCATTTATCATTAATAACATAAGCATAAATTAATGACTGTAAAAATACATATCAGGATCTGTAACATCAATGGTGTCAGTGAGCCACTCAACAGGAGCAAAGTACATGAATATTTAATTGTGAAGAAGAAGAAGTAGTTCAGAATTTTTGTTTTTTTTTAAATGGGAGGAAATCCCTCTATTTATAGACAACAAAGGGTAGTGTGAACTAATGTTTATTATGTCTTATCGGAAAGGTCACAACTATTTGAAAAAATTGCAACCCTTCGGAAAGGGCACAACCTTTCATAAAAGTCACATTTTTTCATAAATATCGCAACTCTTCATTAAAGTCGCAATTTTTCATAAAAGTCACAATTTTTCATAAAAGTCACAACTTTTCGTGAAAAGGGAGGGCTAGTTTTGGAAATAAATAAATTAAAAGGGAAACCTGATTTGTGGTGGCGCCACGTAGGCGGGCATAGGGTTCTCTTATATATATATATATATATACTAGGTAAATTGTCCATGCTTTGCGCGGTGGTGAACTATGTCAATAATCTACTTCTGAACATTTGATAATATAAGTGTTTTCGAGTGGGTAAAGCCCTACGATAAATTGTCAAGAATATTTTATCCAAAGATGAAATGAAATACTTTTTAATCTTAAAATCAAAAAGATTTGATTCTAATTGTTTATGCATTTTGTTATTAATTCTTCATTTTACTCTAGTTCTTCATCATCAAATTCTTTAGAAAAGATATGTAATTGTTTCATTGTCTATCTTTGTATTTTCAAAAAGTGGTACAAACATTTTAATCATCAATTGCGAGAATTTTTCTCCTATTCAAGGCCTCTACATACAGAATCTAAATATTATACATCTTATGTAATTAGTTGTGTACTTGATAAGTTAATTAAAATATAAAAACACATCTCTTGGAGTTCAATGAAATAACGTATGTCGCTAAAATAATTTGGATTAAATGATGTCGTGGCAAGTCCCTTATTCAAAATCATTTGCAATCGATGGCACTACTTTGGTAGCCAAAAGGCATATTTTGTTGTTTATGTTTCGATCAATATGGTTAAAACTTTAAAAAAAAATCGATTTTTAGTCTAATGTTTATAAGAAGATAATTATTTCTTTAAGATTTGATTAATATGGATTTATCCTACTTTGAGGAGTAATTCATTGACTCCAATCTGAAATTTGAGCCCCAAAGTACTTTTGATTGAGTACAATAATACTTACCATCCCACTACATTCCTCTTCTTCTTCTTTTTGTGTCACTAATCGATTGAATACCTCGAGAAGATAAAAAGTTGAATAACTAAAACTCCAAGGTAGTGTGGAACCACCACAACTTTTGAACACTCAAAAATCCTTTCTTGGACATCCCATGAATCTTTTAACCACTGAAAACTCTATAAAGATCAAAGTCATTTATTTCACAAGTTTAAATTTCTAATCTACATGACTCCAATAGTCTAATGATTACATCAAACTCTTGATTAACATATTTTTACTTCAACATCATGATAAAAAAACATAAGCATAAACAACAAAGTTTAGAACATGTACTCATAAACAACAATTAATAACATAAGAATAAATTAACTGTAAAAAAACATATCAGAATTTGTAACAATCGAATGAAACAGAAAGGAAAAAATGTAACTCACTGAATTCACATTGTCCCCTTAAGGATATTATTCTCCTCTAGTACCCGAGTTTTAAAGGAATAGATCCTCTCAGGATAGAACAATTCTATTCACTAGTGTATTGATACAAAAATAATGGTGTCAGTGAGCGACTCAACGGGAGCAAAGTACATGAATATTTAATTGTGCAGAAGAATAAGAAGAAGTTCAGAATTTTCGTTGTTTTAAAATGAGAGGAAATCCCTCTGTGTAAAATGCTTATTGTGCCTTATCGGAAAGGTCACAATCCTTTGGAAAAGTCACAACATTTCATAAAAGTCTCAATTCTTCATAAAAGTTGCAACTCTTCATAAAAGTCGCAACTCTTCATAAAAGCCGCAACTCTTCATAAAAGTCACAACTTTTCGTAAAAGTCACAATTTTTTTATAAAAGTCACAACTTTTCATGAAAGGGAAGGCTAATTTTGAAAATAGTGATTTGTGGTGGCGCCACGTAGGCGGGCCTAGAGTTCTCTTTTATATATATATATATATATGATATATGATATATGATATATGATATGATATGATTTTTTAAGCCGAAGATCGGAAGCTTAATTCTAAAGACAAGAGTAGGCTTCAAAAGACTAATTTTTGGTCCTGTAAAGTTAGAAAGTTGATTAGAGTGCAATTTATGCTACGACAAGAAAATTCATGAAAAAACAATACTCCATGATAATAAGAAATAGCTTACCTATGCACCTTTCCAGCTTAAATGTGGTTCCTTTCAATTGGAGCTTGTCACTATGTGGATTAATCAGTCTATTCTAGTTAGTCTTATCTACATTAGGAAGACTTTAGACATCATTAATTACCATACATTAAAAAAAAAAAAAAAAAAGACTTTTAGGCCTCAGCTTGTCAGAAGTGACGATCACTTATTAGAACCTTAGAATGTCAACTAAAAAAGAACAACATGAGGAGGAGATAAGTTGGGAACTCAGAACTAGTAGAGCCTCATATATTAAGCAGAAATTTTGGCCAATTAGTTGTTAGAAAAATTAAAGATGAGCACGTTATGGGACTTAATTATTTGTGTACATACAGATAATCCAAACAAGTTGAAGGGAATTAGGACTTTTCTAACTCTTGTTTTGTGTTACAATCATCATTATAATTAATCTAACAAAATAGGTAAATGCAGGTCGAAGCAAAATGTCAGTCAATCACGTCTAAGTTGAAATAGCGTACCAAAGATTAATGAGGGGGAAAGGGACTTCCTCAGCCCTCTTTTGAATCCAATTAAATTTTCATACGCGACTCGAATATGAATTAGTCAAGACCCTAAATAAATATTGGACACCAACAGTCCACCGATTGTTTTGAGGGTTCCCAAATAGTCAGCTATTTTCATAACTTCCTATGGACTTTATCAGCCAACTTTTGAATCCAAGATTCCTAATTTGCTTGGAATCCTAGAAGTCTTAATCACAATCTACCAAATTTTTGCGTTGGCAAAATAATAATTGTTGCTGTTCAAAAGTGTTTTTAAAATTTATTGGTCAAACACAAACTATTTTTCACCAAATTTTAGAAAAGCGCTTTTCATAATAGGCTATTTCTCACCAAATTTTAGAAAAGCACTTTTCATAATATGCTGTAGTTTGGTCAAACATGCTAGGAAACATAGATGATAGAGCTAAACAAGACATGTTAACATTAAATTTCTCACTAATAAGGGTTGTGGTTCAAAAGTGTTTTTAAAATTTATTGGTCAAACACAAACTATTTTTCACCAAATTTTAGAAAAGCGCTTTTCATAATAGGCTATTTCTCACCAAATTTTAGAAAAACACTTTTCATAATATGCTGTAGTTTGGTCAAACATGCTAGGAAACATAGATGATAGAGCTAAACAAGACATGTTAACATTAAATTTCTCACTAATAAGGGTTGTGGTGGAGTGGTAAGTACTCCTTCATTCTTAACCAAGAGGTCTCGGGTTCGAGTCCCCTTGGGTACGGAATTGCCTTTGTAAGGGAGCGCTTTACCCCCAATGTGGGACTTCCCGGCGCGAATCCGGATTTAGTCGGGCTCCAATGTGGGTACCGAACACCGGATGGGAAACCAAAAAAAAACATTAAATTTCTCATCAGAAAACATCCCTTAAACATGATTAACAATGCAATCAAACCAACTAAAGTTTAAATTCAAGATAAAGGAAACGTAGATAAAACTAAAGATCAAGGAAACAAACGTAGATAAAACTAAAGATCAAGGAAACAAACGTTAGATAAAAGCTAATTTTATTTTCATATATGGCCTTTCAGGAGGCATCAGCAGTTCTCTCTATATAAAAAGTCTATATGGGATTCTCCTCATTTCAAACTAATACTAACATTACAACACTGGTTCATTAGCAATAATGCCTATGAAAACAGGATAACACGTAACGAGTTCTAACTGAATTGCACACAGTATCTGTTACATTTAACCCTTCAGTAAACATGTCAATTAGTGGCCCTCTGCTGAGGCAACTGCATGCGTAAAATGTCCTCTCTAGGTAGATTGTTCAATTCAGAAACTTGTAAACCTTCTTGCCCTGTAAGCGCCAGAAGATGTGTACCTTCCTTATTTTTCCGGAAAGCCAAGTATAAGATACTGCTCAGATAAACTAACAAACATGAGGCACCTAATAGTCCACAAATAACTTTAACCGCCTTTCCTAAATGGCTATCCTTGAGAGAGGTAACTAACTTTTCTGCTAAATAGTATATATTTATTCCCATGATTAGTGTACCAATAACCCAGGTGGCTGCTGAAACCTGTAAAAAGTTTTTAAGCGGAAAAAATTGATCAGTCAATGTCAAACAAAGGTTGGACAGCATTGCTAGTATTCGAGATAAGAAAGCAAACCAAGAATGCAGAGAAAACTACTTGGCCAAGCCATAGGCATAGAAACATTTTATGGAATATAAACATAAATGATTTTCAAACTACTAACAAGAAAGGTGATTGGAAATTATGGCCTTAGTTTTTAGTTATGCAAAGAAAGGAAAGCCCATTGTCGTACCTTTTGAACTCCCAAACTCCTTTATACAACCCAATGTGTTTCAGTTTGATGCTATGCAACTTTTGATAAAATGAATCTAACTTTTTGCATGCAGGTTTTGTATCAGAAAGTCGACTATCCTGATCAAGAGAGCAAGAGTTCTATACTATTAGAGACTAAGGACCTGCTACAGTTGACCCAACCTTGATGCTGTAAAATCAGGCGCTCTTGGAATTAGTTGTTATCCATTAAGCTACATTCGTTTCATCAGTATTTTTAGTTTTTTACACATGAAACTCCTGTAATTTCTCATTGGTGCAACAATAATGTGCAAAAACTAAATAAGAGCATCTAGAAGATCTCTCACCGCAACTGGATTTGCATGTGAACCCATCTTGGTCTTACTGCTTGTGAATTTGAGCAATGGAATCAGAGCAAAGGGGAGCTCAAAAGATAAGATCATCTGCAGAATACAGATAAGATATTTGGATTAATATTAACAATCTAGAATAAGAACTTCTCATGAAAATTTTGCCAACCATGTTAAAACTGAGACCACAGTTATGTATCATGTTTGTATTATTAGCAATAAACTTTTAATGTCAATGTTCTAAACTGAATTGAGTACCTAGTGTACCCCGATATAGCAATTATGTATCTGCAAGGTTCCTCTAAATGAACCAGTCAAAAGCCTCATTATGCAACCAGGAAAATGAGTTTGGCCCAAAAGAAATGTTTCTGAGCAGGATAGTAAAAAAATATGACAGCAAAATGAAGCAACAAATGGTAATACACATTGAAGAATAAGAGACTACGTGCGACAACTAAATGATACAACTAATAAAGAGAAGAGGAGATGTGGCTAGTCCCCTACCTCTTCTCCCACATAAAGTACGACAACACTCATCTACCTACGAACTTTCCATCCTAACCCTCGACCTCCAAACCTTCCTATCTAGGGTAATGTCCTCAGTAAGCTGCAGTTGTGACATGTCCTATCTAATCACCTCCTCCCAATTCTTTTTCGGTCTACCTCTAACTCCTGCTACAATCAACTCCTCACACCTCCTTTTCACATGCCCGAACCATCTTCGACTCATTATGTTCTGATTCTTGATCTCAAGAACAGTACATTCTCAGTTTTTCATCTTCCCAAATAAGTTTCTACACCTATATTTGTATGGTAAGAATAGAAATACCTAGAAAATGACAACCGGGTTGTGCCAATTCATATATGCATGTTTAATGTTCCACTCCTCTAAGCCAGTCCATGGTCAGTCCAATCCATGGTCCTTTTAAGGAGATCAATTTTATTGTTATTTATCAAACTCATGAATAGTCCATATAATAAGGTCAATTTATATTTTAAGTGTTGTTACATATAAACAAAGAGCTCAGCATAAATGGTGGAGGACTCAAACGACCTCTTAACATTTTGGGGGTATAGAATATGTAGACCTAGTTCACGCAAGTGGAAGACCCCAACAGTCAGTCCACTTGTCAAGTTTACATTATCCAATTTCATACCACAAAAGAATTTTCCACAGGATGGCCAGTGTTCTATTAACTGTACGAAAAGCTTAAGTACAGATACTTTACCGAAGCAATAATGATCAAGTTTCCTGCCCCACCAGAGCCTCCAATGAGTGAAACAACTAAACTTGGAACTATGGCTAAGCATCGAGTTAAGAAGTTCCTAATCCATGGCTTCAGTCGCAAATCAAGAAAACCCTACAGAACAATAAAACAAATATTAGTTGCACAACTTTGAATAGTTAACTTTACTACCCTAAGCTAAAACATAACTGATCGTTGATATCATAACATTTTTGACATTCATTGTGGCTCTCTTGCACCAGATAAAGGAAGAGGTTTGGTTTTACATTTAACCTAAACTAATCATGAAGGTCCACCAATCAAGAACCAACTTTGACTAAACCTACACAGATTATCAAAACAGAACACTAATTCGATTTTACCTAACAATTATAGATTATAAAACCTCATTCCACCTCTAGTTTTAGGATACAGTAAGAAGTACAAACCCACTCAGATATATTTCTCATGTTCTTTGATAAATTAAGAAATTGGTCTCTCTATGAAACGAGTTAATCCCAAATGCTTGTCTTAGATCTTAACAAAGTTGAATACAGGTGATCAAGTTATGTTTTTTAAATGTCAAAAAGAACATGAGAAATTATTAGACAAATTGATATAGCATTTGATTACCTGCATAACGTATTGCCCAGCGTATGTCCCAGTTATAGTCGAACTCTGCCCTGATGCTAGTAAAGCAATTGCAAATAGCTTGGAACTCCAGTTGCCTAAAACATTCTGTAAGTAGTAACGTAACAAGGAACATCGTCATTAAGACTTAAAACATCATAAAATGGATGAAAAAACATAGCTTTGTATAATTGAATCTCAATGACGTTGTAGTATGGTGTCACCTACTTTGAGTAAAAAAGAGGCTTTGTTCAAGTCTAAGTCCTGACACTTCTCCTGATCATCTGGGCTCATAGAAGGGGAATTGCAGACAGCACCAGTTACTGAGATAACTGATACGTTAATAAGAAATGCCAGCATCAAAGCCAGACCACTTTCGATCAGATAATATCTGCATGCCTCCTGGAAAAATTATTTCACTAATTATGTCAAAACTTGCACACCTGTAAGTTGTAACATAATCCTATACAGAAATTCAAAATAAAAAGAAAGATTAGGACATCAAAATAGTTTAGGGTGTTCCAACGTGAACCCAAAATAATCCTTTAATTTTACAGGAACTAAAGAAAAAGGAGAACAAGAAATGAACTATCTTTTAAGTCAACCATGTCGTGTACGAAGGTTGCTGACCATCTTTCTCGGGATTAACTTGCCTAACCACACAATAATTGAACTAATAAATTATTGAGATAAATTTGGGTACGAGAAGATACTCCAAACAAAATGACAACATGAGTTTATAGTAACATAGTATGACCATAAGCATCAACAATAAAATGATGCTACTTGATTCGCAGCTAACATCAACAAGCATAGGATAGTCAAATTTTCTCTTTGTTTTCTTTTCTTAGGTTGATATGCATCCATGAGGAGGTTTTTCATTATTAAACATACTTTGATGCCATTGACGGATCGAGGGATTTTCCTGGAAAGCACCAGGGCTGAATGGAGGAAAAGATTGTGGCTGCAGAAAGTGAAAATTATCAGCATGACAATAGTAAAATGATTATCCAAAAAAATTACAGAGAACATCCATATACACTTACGGCATAACCATAGCACCAAGAAGTGAAATAGCAAGCTTAGTAGCACCAGTCCCTTTGAGTTGAGGAACGAAAAGCCCGTGGAGAACTTCTGAGGAGTCCGGATTTGCATATCCAAGCTCCACAAAAAAGCATATTGCTACGGTAAGTACCAGGAACGCAATAAAGAATTCAAGTGTCCGAACCTGTAATGTTAGTACACTTCACTGTCAGGTGAATAAGAGACAGAAAGATAGATACAAAGACATTTGTTTTAAACTAGTTTTAGTCTACGTGTGTTGCACATGTGTACCACGTTAATCAATAAAAACTAGATAAACAAAACAAACTGATTTTTGAAAAATAATGCTAACATTAAAATAAATGCAAAAAAATATTCAAATGATGAAAATGTCATTATATTGCCACATTAGCTAAATCTAATATGTTTAATTTGAACATAATGATGACTTAACTTAAATTAGTTGTATAGTAACTAGACTTAAAAATTTCATGGAAACAATGCTCTCGGTGCACGATAGCTCCCTTTGCTAACTTGCACCAAAACCCATTCTCATGGCGAAAAGAGGTCGAGGTAGGCCACGAAAAGATGTGCTGATCGTTGCAAAGGCTACGGCACGTGCCCCCTCTGCGGGGTAAAGGATAGACACTGGTTTCGAGTTGAGTCCCTCAATCACTGCGACTGAATAAGGGGAACTCCGGTAGATGAGGAATCACTTATACACAATCGAGGAAATGGGATGAGTACTGAGAAATCTCTATTGCACGTATTCAGAGAAGTTATATTGGGTAAGGGTGTTATTGAATCTGGGTCCACAAGCTATGGAAACAAGAGGAAACTACCCAAGGGGTGCAGGAAGACGAGCCAGAAACCCAACCTTCAGGTCCTAAGACAGGAGTTGCTCAACAACTAAATTTGGGGGAAGACGCAAATACAGATGGGAAGAAAACTTGGAACAGCCTGTTCACATTGAACCGTACTGCCACCACGGGTATGCCTTTATCCTAAAACCCACCGAAGATAATTGATGGACGACCAGTAGTGGTATTAGAGGCACCGGAAATAGCGAAACAGACTGATGAATGGAATAATGCTCTAGTGGTCTATACGTTTGGTGAAGCACCTGCCTTCTCCTACATGAACAATTATATTGCTAGGTACTGGAATTTTGTTGCAGTATCTGAATTATATAATCACGATGCGGGCTGCTACATAGTGAAATTCCAAAACCAAAATGATAGAGATGAAGTCCTGTTCACTGGCCCTTACACTATTAATAGTAAACCCCTCATCCTTCAAGTCTGGACACATGATTTTGATTTTAATCAAGAGTTGCCTACTACTATACCATTATGGGTGAAGCTACCTGACCTCCCCTTGAACTATTGGGGTGTGGAAACTCTTAGTAAAATTGCTAGTCGACTGGGGAAACCACTCTTTGCAGATGCGTGTACCGCTAAACAGAAAAGATTATCCTATGCCAGAGTCTTAGTGGAAATGAATGTAACACAAAATTTGCCAGAAGAGGTTGAAATTGTTGATCCTGCAGGAAGGACTTTTGTTCAAAATATTAAGTAGGACTGGAAACCTCTATTTTGTAAGAAATGTACAAGATTTGGTCATATATGCAGCGTCGATGAGGGTAGAAACATTCAACCGCCAAATAGGAGGGGTCAAGCGGAAAGAGTTTCACCAAGACGAAGTAGGAGAAATCAGGTGCAAAAGTGGATCCCTAGACCAGGGAAAAACAATGATACATGCCTCCCCCCACATATGGATGGTACAGATGATATGAACAAACACGATCAAAATAAGGAACCTCACAAAGCAATGAGCATACAACACCAGAAACGAATGGAGGAAAAGCAAACGAAGTTACAAGAAGAGTGGTGCGACACTCCAGAAAGGATAATCATTTCCATTGGCATGGATAGCAGGCAAAGTGGTTTATCATACGCAGAGTTGGTGCAGTTGGATACCTCTCAGAGGAAACTACAGACAGGGACAACATTGAAGATGGCTAATGTTTTCTCTCCACTGTCTGAGGAAATGAGGCGAGAAGACAGACTGAGAAACCTCCTGAAGGGAGGGTACACCTCTCTCTTTGATGAACTGGTTAATCTGGAACGTAAGGGGCATGAATAGCCCCTTCAAACAAAAGGAGATGACAAGGTATTTGGTAAAACACAAAATTTCTTTGGCTGGAATACTAGAAACAAAGGTGAAGGAACATAAGTTCTCTAAATGTGTGGATAAGATAGCTAGAGGCTGGAGTTATGCGCATAACTACTCATTAGCCGAAAATGGGAGAATCTGAATTTTATGGAAGCCTGCTGAAATGACTATTCTGATAGAAGAAACACATGATCAATTTATGCATCTTAAGGTAGCAAGTAAGAGTTCCAATTTTCATTGTCTGCTAACAGTGATCTATGCCAAAAATTCTAGAGAGGAAAGAGAACCTTATGGCAGGAATTACTCAGAATAGGTCCTACCATCACTGAACCTTGGTGTATTTGTAGAGATTTCAATTCTCCCCTGCTAGATTTGGACAGAATTGGAGGCCAACATGTCAGTGAATCTGAAACAAAAGACTTCCAACATGTAATAAATGTGCTAAACCTTACAGATATGAAATCTACCGGAAGAAGGTATACTTGGACAAATGGTCACATATGGAGTAGAATTGAGAGGGCTCTTGTAATAATTCTCGGGTGATACAACACGAAACACTGACATCTCAATTCAAGGAGAATAATTTTTCTGATCACTCGCCGATTTCTTATTGGGCACCACAATGCAGGTAGTGGACACCACAGACCTTTCAGATTTCTGAACATGAGAACTTTTCAAACATTGTGACGGCCATCTGGAAACAAAATGTAAAAGGAGGAGATATGTATAGAATATGGCAAAAAATGAAGCGGTGTAAAGATCCTCCCAAGAGGTTATTTACGCAAGAAATGAGGAGCTTAGACAATAGAGTCGCTGAGGCAACAGAGAAGCTAGAATCCATCCAAAAACAGATCACTCAGCATGTGGGGACTAGTGTAGCCAACACTCTCTTTGACATAGAAAAAGAAGCTGTAGTTGAACTTCAAAAGTGGTCTGATCTCCAGGAGAAGGTGCTGAAACAGAAATCTAAGGCTCACTGGCTTGAAGTAGGAGACAACAACAACAGGTATTTCTTTGCCTGTATGAAAACTAGAGCCAACTTGAATAATATTTCTATTCTAACCAGTCTTGATGGTAGACAGCTCCTAAAACATGATGAAATTGAGAAAGAGATACTTCAATTTTATAAAAGCTTGATGGGTTCTAGGAATATTGTCTGCCTAGTATTGATATAAAGGTAATGAGGAAAGGACCAAGACTTGGACTGATTAAACAAAGGGATTTGTGCGAGACTGTTACACAAGGAGATTAAAGATGCTTTATTTGATATACCTGATGACAAAGCTCCTGGTATTGATGGTTATAATGCATGTTTTTACAAGAAAGCTTGGACCATTGTTAAGAAGGATATTTATAGTGCTGTTCAATAGTTTTTTCACAAGAATATTCTGTTGAGAGAGGTTAACACTACAGTTGTTACTCTCACTCCCAAAAACTCTCATCCTGGAACAATAGAGGACTTTAGGCCAATAGCTTGTTGCTCCATTCTTCACAAAATTATATCCAAGGTTATCTCTAACAGAATTAAAAAGGTTATTGATGAACTAGTTGGACCAAACCAGTCGCTTACCTACCTGGAAGAGTAATATCAGATAACATAATTCTCAGTCATGAACTGGTAAAAGGCTACACAAGGAAGCAGGTGTCACCTAGATGTATGATCAAAGTAGACATCCAGAAGGCATATGACTCTCTTGAATGGGTATTTCTCGAACAAATACTACAGAATTGGGATTTCCCAGTAGAATGATTGCATGGATAATGATTTGTGTTACAACAGTGAGATACAGCTTCCTGATTAATGGTAGATTGTCCAGCACAATGGAGGCAAAAAGAGGCCTCAGACAAGGTGATCCTATGTCCCCTTATCTCTTTGTATTGTCTAAGGAATATCTAAACAGATGTCTCTCCACCTTACAAGAGAATCCAGAGTTTAATTACCACCCTAGATGTCAGAAATTGGGCCTCACCCACCTTAGCTTTGGGGATGACTTGTTGTTGTTCACAAGAGGTGATGTGAAGTCTGTCCAAATCCTGAAAAAAAAGTTCTTGATGTTCTCTGAACCATCTGGTCTGATAGCCAATCTCAATAAGAGTCGAATATATTTTGGAGGGGTGCCTAGGGATACTAACGAAGCCATCTTACAGAACCTTGGATACGAAGAGGGAGAGCTTCCCTTCAAATATTTAATAGTACCTCTGTCAACAAAGAGGCTAACTGTTGCACAATACAGGCCACTAGTAGAGAAGATAACTGCTAAAATTACTTCATGGATGGCTAGAAGGGTCTTATATGCCAGAAGAATTCAACTAATTAGAGCAGTCTTGATGGGAGTGCAAACTTATTGGTCACAACTATTTCTGCTCCCTCAGAAGATTATTAAACTGGTAGAGGCTACATGTAGAAGCTACTTATGGTCAGGAGAAGCACAAATCATCAAGCGAGCTCTTGTGGCATGGGATAAAATATGCTTACCCAAAGGAGCGGGAGGACTGAACATCATCAATATGTGAGTCTGGAATCAAGCAGCACTTTGCAAATTACTTTGGGCTTTAAGTCAACAGAAGGAAAAACTCTGGATTCACACGTACTATATAAAAAGGCAAAATTGTTTTACTATGGACCTTCCTAAACATTCATCATGGATGGTGTGGAAGATACTAAATATGAGGAAGTTTTGGGCATCCACATTTCAGAGGCATATAAAAGAATAAGAGGAGATGTAGCTAATGTAGAATGGAGAAGCTAGTTTGTCACTCAATTGCCTGCCCCAAACAAGTGTTTACGTTATGGGTAGCACTTCATGGAAGATTGAGAACCAAGGATGTCTTACTCAAATGGGGCATGCAAATTACAGGAGATTGTGTTTTATGTGGAAGTCACCTTGAGACCTTGCCTCACCTATTCTTTGACTGTGTGTATTCCACTGAAGTGTGGCAAGGATTACTACTTTGGTTGCACTGGCAAAGGGCCATACTGACGTGGGAACAAGAATGCTGCTGGATACAACAAACATGCAAGTCAAGAACCCCAAGAGAGGCTCTGCTCAAGGCATGCTTCGCAGCTGTGGTACATGGTGTATGAGGGGAAAGAAATGCCAGAATTTTCAACAAAAAGAACAGGAATAAGGAAGCAGTGGTACATGAGCTAAAAACAAACATGTGCATACGAGTTAGGAGAATGGCGAAACTCTTTACTCATATTCTGTCTCTATAGCATAGTATACCGATAGTATTGGTGGACTTGTATAGTTGTACTGGATATTTGTGATGAGCAATCAGGTTTAATTGACTCTGGCTTTGTAAATATTTACTGGTGATTAATAATAAATGTCAATTAATTGCCAAAAAAAAGGCATATAAAACCGTTTTCTAATTATCGCGTAGGAAATCGATAGATCACTATCAACTTAATTTCTGAAAAAATGGTTCCATTTTTTGGAGAATAAAAAAATAGCTGTACTATTTTAAAAAAAAGTTAATGTTAGATCAGAATAACCTTTCTATCTCTTATTGAACTTAGATGAGGAAAAAACTGTCATAAAACTGAACATCTGATTTTTGTGTAAGAAGAGGCATAAATCTTTGCTTAAATTGTTACTTGGGTTAAATTATTCAGAAAGAAAAAACAATTTGAAGTACTAAATATTAAGAATTCATACCTAGTTCGATAAGAAAAGATTGTTTTTGACAAGGTAAAAAAGGCGAACGACATTTCGCTTACGAGCTTCGTGTTTTTAAATATATAGATAGATAGACTCTCTGTTCCAATAACTGTTGACCATTCATAACCAATTTATTCATGCTCGACATGTCAAGCATAGGTTTTTGAAGTGAATGATACAAACATACCCCATATTGTTGCAATAGAAGTAGAGTCAAGGTACTCAGCCCTGTGATAAGCACGCCACACCATATTGGTATTTTGAAGAGCATGTTTAAAGCAAACGCTGTCCCAATGACTGCACAATTGAAAGAACACTGGAATTAAGAAAAAATTCAACAGAAGTTCAACTTCAACATGAAAACCCTAAGCTATTCGGTCCTATCTAACTTTTGATAATCTACAACTAATTTTGCAGCACAGGTAGTCTAGAATCGACGTATGTTGTGCAAGTTATTTCTGTCATTGCTATAGCTGAAGAAAATAGTTTAATTAACTTCAGCATGAGAGATGTATTCTCCTTTTCCTTGATTATTTGAAGTTTGCACATTCTAATTACACATTGTCTCATGCATGCTGCATAATAAGTGACGAGCAAACTTGTTATAAACCAAGGTGGAGCTGACAGGACTATATTAAACCTCTTACTACTAAGCTTGCTTTGAAAAGATAGAAGTCTCTTATGAGATTGTATCAAGAAAGATTTGAAGTCTTCACTGTGTCAAGGAACACTTACCCTCAGGAATGTCACACGCCACAATAGCAATTTCAGCTATGACCCATAAGATGAAATTTGGCACCTTTGCATACTCCTTTCTACAATGCTCCGCTAGATGCTTTCCTGTAATGAAGCCAGGAGTACATCGATATCATCCCTCTTATGCTTTTTAGAATGATAAGAAGATCAAATAATCAAAAATCATGAACCTGTAACAACCCCAAGATTTGCTGCCAGGGATTGGATCACAAGAGCGGCAAAGGACGCCAGTAAAATTATCCAAAGCAACTGCGGAACATGTACAAGTCTTGTTAGATAATTGTAAATTTACTCTAGACATATGCATACTAGATTAAGAAGAACGGAGCAAAGCAGATACACACCCCATATTTGTACTGAGCCCCGGCTTGTAAATCAGTTTGAACTGCAAGACACATTGTGCAGAGATAAAACAGTTAAATGCAGAAGTAAATGTGATCAGTAAATCCAAATTCATTACCAAGACTTACAATTTCCAGGATCGATATAGGCAATAGAAACAAGGAAACCAGGACCGATATATGAGAATATGTTCTTCCAGCTTTTCTTCTGCAAATATAAGAACATACATTAATCGATTCACACCAGGAATTTTACATAAAAACTTAATCCAACAAAAATGAAGAAATGTATTCCAGCTGTAACTAATGAATAATAGCTGCACAGATACATTGAAGAGCTACTAGACATGCTACGAGAGGAGACAACGTGTTACAGAAGTTAGTATTACCAGCTTTCGTTCTCCATTATATAAGAAACAAAATCACTCAACTGATTACTCATCACATTGGCAGGTAGTAAAGTCAGAAGTACAACATTCAAAACAAGCTCAAACGTAGAATTATGGCAGAGAATTCACATTATTTCAAGATCAAGAAAGAACTCCAGTAAAATCTAGCCACACACTGTCATAATTAACCAGATTCTATACATGCTCATCTTCAAATTGAGAGGTCTTTTATCAGTGAGTTCATTAGCATGGGCGGATCCACCCTTGCGGTACCAGATTCATCTACACCCAATACTTTTGAATTGGAACATAAATTTATGAGTAAAAATTCAATAAAATTATAACAAATAATAGATGTGAACCCAAAACTTTAAAATCATATCGAGTAAATACTAAGAATCTTGAAAGGTGAACTCATCCACCTCGATTAAGTAATAAATAACTACGCAATGTGAGTAGCTACAAAATAAAACATGGATTATGGGGGTAAAAACACCATTTTAAAAATAATATAGGAGAGAGAAGTCAGAAAAAGTAGCAAATATTATAAGAGTCAGATAACTGTAAAACCTTTTGGAGCTGGTGATTGACTAATAGCTAAAACAGAGTAACAAACAAATGAAAATGGCTAACTCAGAAATAGTAAAAATAAAATGGTTTCGAAATCTTCTATATTCACCAAAAGTAGTTGCTTTAGGCATGGACCACAAATCTACGAACCTAATAGTTGGATCCATGAGGAGACATGTATTCAAAAGAAAATCAGGAAATCCAAACTTTCCAACTTAAAATTTGATCAAATTTTTCATCTACCAGTCCTACAAATTTTCCCAAAACTAAGCAAACTAAAATTAAAGAAATATCCAACATCTGAAATCAAAAACTAAACTCACAATAAAAAAAAAAAAAAAATTAAAAACTGTAAAATTAATAGTAAGATATAAAAACAAAGTAATAATACTCGATTTTCGATAATAAACATTACCTGTTCATAGCTCTAGTTGACAGTACTTTGAATGAATATATGACAGATTTATTAATTTGAAGAATTAAACATATTTAGCTCCAATTTGAAACAAGTTTTTAAAGTTGTGATTTTTTAAACTTGAAGTTGTGGGACAGATTTAGCCAAACAAATACACTAGCTTATTATATCAAATAAAATAAAATAAAAAATTGTTAAAAAAGTGAAGTTAACATAAGACAAAAAAGAAGAAAATGACAGAAAATAAAAAGATGGAGAGAAAACTGACATCGGGTACAACAATCTGATCATATTCAATATCATCAATTAGTGGCTGATTCGAGTGGGTCTTATTTGCAGGGCTTGTCATAAACTGCGGTTGTGGGGACGAGCTCGCCGCCATCTTCTCACCCTCAGTAAAAATCCTCTGTTACAAAAATATTACACAGTCATATCCACGATTTCAACGGAATGAGTGTACTATTACCAAAAAAAAAAAAATATTAATATATAAAGTTGATTCATTTGATCCTTAAATTTTTATTACTGAAGCTGTTAAATTTTTAAAATTATAGACCATTCTTATTTATTCAAATAAAAAAATTGAGAGAGGCTACAGTATATTTAAGTATTTTTATTTTAAAAATATGGCATTACTGTATATGATATAGAGAAAGGAGTATGGGTTTACGTGTGAACGAGAAAACCCTGACTATAAACCATTAAAAAATACTAATAATAGTAATTTCTATCAACAAGTTGGCTGTAAATAGGGGAATTCCAGATCCAATGAGAAATCGAAAAATAAGAATGACTGAGAATGAGCAACAACACCAATTTGAGAGAAGAGTGAAATGAAAAAATACCTGCTGCAGAGTAATAGAATGCAGAGAGGAGAAAGAAAACGCGAGTTTCAGTTTTTTTTGGGAGCTTTAGTTTATTTGTTGTCCCAAATTCTCCGCCATCTTTATAAAGACAAAAAGATATGAAAAGTCTTTTAAAATATTGTTTTTCAGTAAGACTTGTTAGAAGTTTTTGGGACTCTCTTTCTCCAACTCCGCCATCGTCCACTTTTATTACTTCGTTATTGTAATACTAGAGATAAGTATTTATTTCTAAAAATTTAAGAAGTAATTTATTATTTAGTATTTTTTATTTTTTTTAATGTTTAATAATGTTAGGATTGTTCATGGTTATGGTTAAAAAAAAAAATCGAACCGCAATTCGAATTAAATCGATATTTGGTTAGGTTTGATTTTACATTTTGAAAAACAGATACTATTTGGTTTGAATTTAGTTTTACTAAAAAATAACCAAATCGAACCGATAAATTAGATATATAAATTTTATAATTATTTATATATTATTCATTAACAAAATATAAATATTTTGTTAAATTTTAAGTAACTTAAGTCTTTAACTTTATTATTTTCTCAAGTAAATTTAGCCCATCTATTACAATCATAAGTCCAAGTCCATCAAAATTCATTATTTTAGTCTTTACTTACTATGCCTTTCATAAGATAGTTACACTTTCTCTTAATTGAATCACTTTATTCGTGTAATGATAACTTTAGTATTGTTTAACTGCTTAATTGAACCAACAATAGTTTTTCAGTGGATTGTTCATGTACTAGATGTTTGTGTCTATCGAGATACGTATGTTTTCAAAATTTTATTACTTTCAAACAGAAAAACTGAACCAAACCGACGGTTATTTTTTTCGTTTGGTTTTAGAAATTTAAAAAACCGACTAAATTAATTTGGTTTTAGTTTTAACCAATAACCGAACCACGAACACCCCTAAATAATTTCTAACAATTTAAAATACTATAATAAAATTATTATTTTATTTAATTTTTAAAAAAGTGCTTAGTTAAAATAGACAAGTAATAGGAATAATAATCAAAAAAGAATAATATGTTTGACTAATCTTTGATTTTTTTTAAAAAAATGTTTGACTAAAAATGACTATATTCTATAACCGTTATAAATGTAAATTATGTCCTAATCAATTTTTGGATTATCTAATATTCAGATGAGGCCAAAATTAATACAAACACGTGAAACGCTTGGCGTACATAATCTAAATCTTACATATAATCTTGCTATTAAGTAAATTTGACTCATTAGTTGACTCAATTTCATGTAATCAATAATTAATGGGTATACACAACATGAGGAAAAAATCGACATTTTCATGTATGAGATTGTTGTTAACACATAGCTTAACTCGATAAAACACACATCAAAACAGAGGCGAATTTAAACGTTTTTATGTGATTTACAGAAATTTAATAATTTTTGTCCATAGTCATTAATATTTATTTAAAAGATTATTAAATATCTATGAATAGTTGACTATAAATTAAATTATTATTATAATATTAACGTGAATTGATATATGAACTCATAAACTTTAAAATTGAAATTCACCTCATATATGAAATTTAAAAGTTGTTCAATCAGCTCACATACTCATTATGATCTCATAAATTATATTATAAGCGAAGTTTGAGAAAAATTGTATATAGATCTTATCACTGTCTTTATAAGAATGATTGAGGGAGGGAGATTGTTTCTAATAGTAATAGATGCTCGGCTCAAGAAAATATTTAAGAATAAACTAACTTATTAAACATACATCACTATCATATATACTAACATTAGCTTTACTTTCAAACAATTACATATATTACCATTTTTAATATTTTATACCATATATTATTGAAGATACAATTAGATCCCCACATCCCTTAAAATTAGGATTGATTAAGTAATATTCGAAATTATCATGAATCTTATTAATTAGGATCTAAGCTAATATTCAAAACTATCGTGAATTTTAGTAACTATTATCTAAACTAATAAAATTTATGTAATTTGCTCTATTTAATATGATGACGCTAAGAAAGGGAAAGTTATCTAACCCTACTTATATTGAGGGGCAAAACTATAGATTTTTCATCTAATTTGAGAAGATTATACTTTTCTTATTTTGGTACCCACTTCTCTTTGACAAAATAGTCTAGAAATGGTAGAAAATTAATCCTGATATAATCCAACACAATTGATTAAATGCTAAAAAAAATTAATGGATGTAGAAGGATAATATGATTTCTCCTCACTCAACTAAAAGTTGTTTAGTTAATTACAATTTCTTAATAGAAACATTTTGCCCCTTTGATAGTTTAAACTAGTAAATAAAGTTAAATCATAAATTGTAATAAAATGGTTATTCTAAGTACCTTACCATCGAATCATAAATAAAATATTATAACCCTAGAAAACTATTTAACTTTTCTATTTTTAATATCAACGTTGTACCAACTCTTTACTTAATGCTATATAGAAAAAGTCACACATTATGGGTGTGTTTGGTACGAAGGAAAATGTTTTCCAAGAAAATATTTTCATGGAAAATAAGTAGATTTTGGCTTTATTTTCTCATGTTTGGTTGGAGAATAGAAAATATTTTTCGAAAAAGATTTGTGTGTTTGATTTATGAATGAAAAATATGTTTGAGAAAATATCTTTTATTTTTACTAGAGAGTAGAAAATAATTTTGAAATTGAAACTGAAAATATTTTTTAAAAATAAACTTAAATTTTTTGGGGGATGGTGGGGGTGGGGGAGGGGGTAGGGGTGAGATGGGGTAACAAAATAAAATTTTGAAATTGAAAATATTTTAAAAAACAAACTTAATTTTTTTTTGGAGGGGGTGGGGGGCTGACCGGAGGGGGGGGGGGTCGCGGGTAGGAGTGGGGGTGGGGTGAAAAAATAAGAATTTGAAATTGAAAATATTTTTTAAAAACAAACTTAAATTTTTTTTTGGAGGAGGTGGGGGCTGATGCGGGGGGGTCGCAGGTAGGGGTGGGGTGGGTGAAAAAATAAAATTTTGAAATTGAAAATATTTTTTAAAAACAAACTTTAAATTATTTTTTTAGAGGGGGGGCTGGCCAGGGGGTGAGGTCGGATGAAAAATAAGAATTTCAATTAGAAAATATATTTTAGAAACAAACTTTATTTTTTTGATTTTTTTGGGGGGAAGGGTCGAGGGTAGCGGTGGGGTGGAATGAAAATAAAATTTGAAATTTGAAATATTTTTTTTAAAAAAACTTTAAATTATTATTTTTTGGGGGTAGGGGGCTGGCTGGGGTAGGGGATGAGGGTGGGGTAAAAAAAATTAAAATTGAAGTTGAAAATATTTTTTCTAAAAAAAGCTTTAAAATTGATTTTTTTTATAAAAAAATTGTAATTTGAAGTTGGAGGAAAGTTTTGGAAAATGTTTTCCTTTATTTTTGAAGAAAAGTCATTTTTCTTGAATTTGAGGAAAATGAGTTGATTTGGAAAACATTTATCAAACCAAACATGAGAAAATTGAAAAATATTTTCCTTCATACCAAACACACCCTATATATTCCTTAGTTTCTATGCTTAATTCGATAAAGCATCCTTTTGTTTGGTGGTTTTAGTTAAAAAAAAAAAAAAAAAAACTAATATATCACATATAAAATTAAAATTGAGACTAGCAAATGTGTCATTAGGAGTTACTTCCTCCGTCTCATTTTAACTGTATCATTCAAGCTCCTTTCATGTCCATTAAAAAAACGTAATATGTAATTTATTATATTATTTCTACTTAATAAAATTGAATTGATTATTTTTTCTTTATTATGTATGTGGAAAAAAATTGTTGATGAATATTGTGGGACCCAGGTTGTCTTATGTGGCGATTTGTCCACAAAAAGGCTGCTGTTTAAGAATGGATCCTTGTTGATTATTCCAAGCCCACATTGAATGGTCCATCTTTTTATGGGCCCCATCACCTTGACTTTTAAAGGGCCTAACTTTTTGCCTTTTTGTACATTAAGAGAATATAAAAAAGCCCAAATTGGATTTGATGACAATGAAGCCCAAATTAATGTTCCTACTACTATTCAATTGTTGTCTTGTCTAGTTCTGTGGTGGGACAAATGAAACACTATAGGAGTCCCCTAGCCAATTTAGTCCGTCCAAAAAGAATGTTATTTTATTATAATTAAAAAAAATTAATTTAATGGTTTTATCTAATAAATAATTTACGATAATAGTTAAAAGTTGTTTCAGACTATAAGTTTTTTTAAAAAAAACACCATGTCAAATCAAAAGGTGCTACATAAAATATAATAGAATAGAGGGAGTATTTCATTTAATTGCATGATTTGCCATTTAAATAGGCTGATTTTTAGTTTTGGTCCTTATTTATGTTTAGCCGAATATGAATTCTTTAAGGATGCGGAGTATAACTTGTGAAATATTATAATGCGAAAATATAAACCTATGTTCTGTAAAAATAAATAAAAAAATAAGTTATTTGTCTTGAGAGACAAAAATTAAAAACCAAACAAAAAAGATGAGTAAAAGTGCAAATGACCCATGATATTTTTACTTTTCCTTGTTGCTTTAAACTTATGAAGAAAAGATTTTTTTTAAAAAAATAATCTTGTCTGCTTATTATTAACGGCTTATTCCCCCAAATCAATTCTCAATAATTAAGATTATATACATCATTAATAAGATATTATGGTAAAATATCCATATTAGTTAGAATATTTTTATAAAAAGCTTGCAAAATTTAAAATAAACAAGTAAAAATGAACGAAAAGTATAATTAGATAGCGTTCAATTAAGAAGCTTATCTGATAAGCACATCAGTTATTAAAAGTCAAAAGCATAAGTTTGATTAATTGGCACATTTAATTATATTTTTATATTTTAAATCGATATGTGACTTTGATCATTGTATGAGATAATCATATTTTTGTAAACAAAGCATAAAAGATAAGCAAGTATTTTTTTTTGTTTCCTAAGCTAATCAAAACCATTCATGATAGAATTTTATGTCCTTTTTTTTAAAAGTTATGTTCAGAAAATGAGAGCCACTTACTGTGGGGGAATCTCAAATTTTAATTAATTTACACTGAATTAAGGGACCACGACAAAAGTTTACTTTAAGAAATAAAAAACAACAACAAAAGTTTAGTGGTATGATACCAATACTCAAATTGATATTAAATATTAATAACACAAAAAATTAAAAATAAAAAGATATAGTGGAGGTAGGAATTAGTTAAGAACCTTTACATTATAAAATTTTGAGAAAAAGATATATGTATTGACTTGGTTTAAAAATTCTTATACTAAACTTCAGTAGCCATGATTTACAATATTACATAGTGGAGGGTCTGCAAAATCATTTTTTTCTCAAAATTGAAAGAGTGAAATCCAAAATATGAAAGATTTAACTTATGTATGGAAAATATAATTTTGCATATCAAAAGGGTTATATTAACTTGGTATAATATTTTTTGTACTTTATTTTACTATTTTGTCAAATTGAGTTTTACTTTTGATAGATACTAGTGAGGCAATAAGACATCAATTGAAAGCTTCATTATTTAGTGAAAAATAACGAAATTCGACTAAATCATCAAAAATATCATCATGTGCTTTAAGAAAAAGAGAATTTCTCATACATTTCACATATTAAACATAGCCGATGAATCTGATGCCTCCCTATTAATATTTAAGTGTAGGCATGATTCCTTAGTAACTTCTAATGTGATAAGAAAATGAGATAGTGTTTTTAAAACAAAATGTATTCCAAATATATACGTCATATTTATAAACAAGATAGAGGTTGCAATAGCCATTCAAATTAGATGGAAGTGTGCCCTAATATTCCCAAGTCGTGCAGAGAATAATATCGAAAATTCAAGTGCATGCTTACTTGCCCCACAAAGTGGGCTTGACTTGTGGACCACATACTGGTGCACTAGCGCTTAGCTCAACAATTGGCATGTGCACAGTCCATACTTTGATAGATATCGAAATCGAAATCAATTTTTTTTTCTTTGGCTAAACAATGCAAGTGAAAAAAAAAAGGACTAACTTAGTTATTTCGTGTTGATTTCTTAGATAATCGGCGTTATTATCTCAAAAAATTAATATTCTTTTTAATTCTAATTTCTTTAACAAAGAAGATAATTTATTGAGATAGTGAATAGCCATATGAGAAACCAACTCAATCAATTCGGCACTTGCCAGGAAATAGTTGAGACAGGGGAGAAGGCCCAGCTAGGATTGGTGAACCTCGATTTTCAATGGGCTTCTGCCATGACCCAGACCATCATGATTGGCACCACACTAACTCTCCGGTGGGAGAACCACTAACCAACTTAATCAAGATACTAAAACATTTAAGGTTACGGAAGCAAGTTTAAATGCTAAGGAAAGAAATGAGGAGTTCCCATAAACTCCAACAAAAGTCTAACAACCAAAACTAACATTGCGGAAGTAATACCTAGAACCTGAAAGTCAATGTACCAAAACTCTGACAAGATCTATAAGTCTAAACAAGAAGGGGTACAACCGCAAACTAACATAGGAATACTAACTAGAAAGTCTAAGTCCGAAAATATGGACTTTAAACGAAAGAGAATTCATGGCAGCCCGGAATAACTAGCTCACCTTTGAGTTCGAAAACAGTCACTGATCTTCTAAGTGAGGTCTGTCAATAGCCGCCTGAAGATGCCATGTACTCAACAAAGAAAGAGCAAGTGCAGTATCAGTACACAACCACATGCGGCTATCTCACTAAGTGAAACATACATAAGCCATTACAACATAATAATAACATGCATACACTGAACATATACAATATCAATATCATTTACGAACAACGATTAAGTTCACAATTCTCAATACACAATTATGTCAAGTCAATGGTCCTCTCATGGAACCTAAACTCAAACTGTTAGTATACCGGTACGTCGTATCCGATCCAATGTTTATGCCGGAATGTGGCAATCGATCCCATATTTATGCCGAAACGTGGCAACCGATCCAAGTTAGTGTGTCGGAACGCAACACCCGATCTATTCAACAAGCCACAATCACAATTACAAAGTACATTCTCATAATCATACAATCAAGTCATGATTCATGACATTCATCATTCATCTATCTTCATTTACAATTAGTCTGATCAATAATGCAACATTCACATACATACATGTATTATAATGAAGCAAGAACAAACATACATCACACAACATGAAATCACAACCATCACCTACCTCAAAACAAGCTTGAATCCCCTAAGAAACTTGATTCTTTCCTTTTCGGGTTCGTTCCGCTTGTTCTTGGTCTACAACAATCAATTTAATGCTAGGATCAATTTACAAGACTTAATTACCTGGATTATAATCAATAAGATCAACCCTAGGTTAAATTCTTGATCCCCATATCCAGATTAGGGTTTTTTCCACCATAATTACCCATTAGATTACGATCTACAGATCGAAAAACGGATTTGGGGAGTTAAAACCTTACCTTTAGCCTTAAGAATGGTGGAAAACTGTCAAGAATCGCCTGGGGTTCGTCTCCTTACTCTCAAGAACGAAAATTGCAGAATAAAGACATTTTGGGGTTTATTTTCAACTTAAATCGCGATTGTCCCGCCGCAGCGGTACCACCCCGATACAGCGGCACCGCCTTGGCGGCACAAATTCCCTCTGTAGCGGCTTGCACGGAACAATGAACTAATTTAATAATTCCAATACCCCTATTTCACAACATACCTTCAACCAATGACACTCAGAAACTATACGTTCACGCTAAGATCAGTTTCGGGAGTTCTACTCACTCGAATTCAATTCCGTAAAGTCGTACGATTTTCTTAACGTCTTAGATATCTACTCATGTGATCAAAATCATAATTAAATCACCCAATTGTTATCAGATTTTCCTAGATCATACTGACTCCGATTTCGTCCAAATCTGGACTAGGTTGGAAAATTCCAAGTTACTACGAAAAAGTTTTCCGGCCTAAAATTTTTCCCGTTGGATTTTCTATAACGACGGAAACAGATCGTTACAGCTTCCGAAAAGTTATCAATGGGCTCCCATAACAACACTCTTACTATAATTGGGCTTAAATACAAAAAGGGCGGTTAATTTACACAAACTGACTGTTTTTTGGCTACCAATTAGATTTTTTTTCTATTTCTAAAAGTTATGTACATATAGCCCTTGAAAAAAATATACCCTTTTAGGTATTATTAGACTTTAAATCTTACAGATAAAACATTGTAGTGTCATCTAATATAAGAATAACTTACATATTTTCAAACCATAGTCTTAACATTTTCTCATATGAATTTCAGTTTGCTCAAATGAAATCTTTAGATCGTAATGGGTTAAAAGGTCCATAAATTGCAAGAATTTTTTTAAGATCATTTATTAAAGGGGATTAAACAGATGTCTAAAAAGGTACCATTTGTGAAAATTTCTCTAAAAGGCCCACCAGCTACAGCTACGGATAAAAAAACAGGCCCATAATGCATGGGTTCTGAGTTTACACACTCTAAAGTCCATCATAACTTTTGGGTCAAAGCCCATCCAAGGCATGTGTTAAGGGCCCATATATTTCCTCAAAAGAGAAAAAAAACACTCCATAATCAATGTGAATATTTGGCCAACACAACAAGAGGAGTTGTTCGGATGGTCTAAGCATCCCGCAATTTCAATCTAAAGCTCGTGAGTTTGAGTTACCAAGGGAGAGAAAAAGTGAAAGCTCCTCCCGTATGATCAAATTTTTAATCACGCTAATTATATAACACAAACCTATTTGGATTCAAATAAACTTAATAGACAGATCACATTATAACTCATCTATTGACTTGGTCTAATATAATTTCAAAATTTCCTTAATTGGTACTACAACCGACATATTTGGTGCTACGCCTCTAACGTAACTCATTTATTTGACCTCTTCATTTAATACTTACTCAAAGAATATATATACTTTGTTCACACTCTCAATATACAAGCAAAATTCCAAGTGTACTTGGAAAAGTATGTGTTCTCATGGAGATAATTAAATGGGGACCATGATTTTAATTTTTATGTCGATATACTATATGCTCAATAATTAGTCCACATGAATTTATATAAGGCATTGGTTAAAAAAATACGTAGCTAGAAACTACTACTTTTATAAAATATGCTTGAAAAAAACATTTTTTAATAATAAAATTTAAACAAATGTTTGCTTGGCACCTCTATTTATTTTTTAGTGACTATCCACATCGACAACGTGCAAACCACATCACGTTAATTAATTTTTAAGTGATCAACATTAAACAACGTGTGTATTGGACCATTTCTTTTCTGTATTTTCTATTATGTTTTTTGTTTGTATTGAAAAAAAATCTCCAAAATTCAATCCTACTGATCTATAAAATATTCAAAATGTGTTTTTTAATTAATAAACGTTAAGTACCAAACATGCCAAAGAAGTATCCGTCATTGACAGCTAGAATATAATTTTAGCTCAACAAATAAAGAAATGTGCTAAAATTCTGTTGGACATTATGCCTAATTCATACCTCAAAAGTTGACTCAAATGAGGAGGATTTTTCAAACGTTCCAAAAAAATTCAGGATTTTATTCATCCATCTGATGTGGAACATTTCATTCATCATCTCCTTCTTCCCAATCCTGAATCCAAATATTCTTTATCTGGAGTTCCACTTTTCGGTCCGCTACATATACATTTATGGACCAGGAGTATTTCCATCCCACAACGGTTCGATTTTCTACTGGCCCACATCATATATAAATCTTATAAGGAGCCCAATATTCCATTCATTCATCGAACTCCTTGCACAACAACACAAGTAATATCCTAATTATTTTTTCTAGCTAGGTACTCACTCCAAATCAAGAGTCTTTATAAAATAATAAAAAAATAAGGTAAGTTGGCAGGGGTAAATTCTCTGAATTTTGTTTATTATTAATTTGGCGAGTTGTAATCAACACAATGCATAAAGATAATTATCTTTATATTAATAAGTTAACATGTAGATAGTCCTTTAACCCTTTCCTTTATATATATATATATATTCAATTAGTCTTCACTTAATCAAAGTATGTATCAAATGATTAGTAGTTGCTGCAGTCATCAATATAAATAAGACAAGACAAGACACCTCACAATTCACACTTAATAAGTAATTAAAAAAACAAATCCGCCAAAGCAACAGAAAGTTCATCAAATCACCAAAAGTAATTAAGTTGCTACAAACACTCAAAAGTATTGTGTTTTTTTTAATAAAAAGCTTTCGTCATCACCCAACAGCTCGACCAAAAAACAAATAATCATGTGCTAAAAACTCCTTCACTAAAACGTGCACAAAATACACGTATCCTAGTTTTTTTTTTTTTGTCTAGTTAGGTGCTAACTCAAAATCAAGAATCTTTATTTGGGGTGGGTGGGTACTATGGCCTATGGGCTAAATAGACCTCCTATTTTTTCCATGTGTTCAAAATGACCATACACTATTTTATTATTTTTCACTCAGTGTCCACCCGATTAAATTCAGATCATGTATTGTAGGGTCCATTTAGAGATTGCACTAGTAAAAACTTTTTATATAGCGCGAATCCAACATTCTCCGTTAAGAGTGAAACAGTTTCACTGCCACCGGTAAGTTATAGTTGACCTAGTCTAGTAGGACATGTGATGATATGGAAACGTGGGCATATCCACGTGCTTCCACGTGTACACCATGACCAAAAGTGTTATTGACTAAGTTGATTTCTTCCGTATGTCAATGCTTTACAGTGTATATATCGTGTTTTTCTTTACAATTATGTCACAGTTTTGTTACAACCAACGTGACCCGTGACCTACTGTTCCGAATTCGGCTCTATAATTCATTTTTATTGGATTTTGCCGTTCAAAAATACTTGTTAGGTTTTGCTTTTCAGTTATCAGTTTTCAAGACTCATACAATATATATTTTGATTAATATTTTATTTATTTAAATCATATTGATATGAAGAAAATTACTAATTATAGAATTTTTCATATAGTTCTAAAATATATAAATTTTAATGTTAAAGTATTTAAATAGTATAATCAAATAAAGTTCTGAAACTTTATCAAAATTATAAGTCCGGAAAAGCAAAACGTGACAACTGATTTTGACGGTGGGATATTAAGTAATTGAATATATGCTTTGACAGATTAGCTTGAAAATATTTTCTGTAGCACAGAACGACATTTTTCCGACATATGAAAAAGGAGATGCATTGTGTTTTTTTGTTCTTTTTGAACAATCAAATAAAGAGATCAACATTTTGAAAAAAAAAATAAAATGGAGTAATTTGCTGTAGTATTTTTAGAAAATCTCTTATATGTACCCATACCATGACAAATTGAGGAAAAAATAGTCAATGTAATCCCTTAATAATAATTTGAATATAAGAAAATCATCCTGTAAGATTCTTTTTATATGTAATATTTTTAGATTTTCTTTTGAAAAAAATATTATTTTAAAAAAAATGACACATCAGCATTTCTCCAAAGGTGTAACTTAATTTTAAAATGGGAAAAGGTTCATTTATGTTATTTAACTTTGTCAAATTAAAAAAATATATATATTATTCAACTGTGTCAAATGATCTAACTAGTAATATTCAAATCAATAGTTGGGGGTAAAAATTAAAATGCCTCTGGGCTCTGACTTACAATATTATTTTAAATATGTCATTATTATTTAATTGCAGAAGTATTTCAATACATGTTTACATAATTATACATAGGAGTATAATTTATGAAAACAAGTGAATTTTGCAAGGTCACTTTAAAAGTCATTTAATTTTATCTTTACATACAATTGAGCTTAGTGCATGCATGACATATATATCCAAACCTTCTATCATATAATAAATATAAAACGTTAGTCGTTGTCTTCAAATTGGCTTGCTGAAGTTTCTACCAAGTTCTTCATATGATGTTGAGATTTAATTTCTGTATATATAATATTATGCCAAGTTGTTCATATTAAGACCTGATATTTGTCTGGTCCAAAAATATTAAGTCTATAAAGAATACTACTATTGCATTATGAATCTGGACGACTTTGAGGAAAAATAAAACCACAACCGACGTACGTTGTTGATTCTTTGACTTGAGTTTTGACAAAAGAAAAATAAATGGGAGGAGACTATATAGTATATACTTATTTATTATATGATATCATCCATGCCATCACAGCCAATACAAGTGGATTAAATTCTCCAGTCTCTTTGGCACTATGTTTTTATGAATAAAAATCAAAATATTAAGCTTATAATTAGCTAGTACGGACCACGGTGGCAAATGTATACAAAAAATTAAAATTAAAATTTGGAATCTTCCATAGGGCTCTCCCTTTACAATTTTATTTGTCCTACTTTTTTTTATTACCTCGTTTCAGAAAAAAAATAAAGACAAATCTTCAGTTATAACTTTTTACCATATGTATTTAACATCATAAGAAAAACACTTTGACATATTTTATATATTTATATTTTTAATTTATAAACAGAGGAGGCATAATGATTGTAACTCAAATTTAAGGACCCTACAGTTAGAATACATTGTCGGATAACTTTGCGTTTCTGTTCAAGGCCACATCTGCCTACTTTTCCTTATAGTCAAACCGTCCACAATTTTTGAAATTTGGTAATTTCGTATTTAACGATACTATTTTCGTTTATTTTTAATTGTTATATTTTTTTTAGAGTCAAATAATAAGTATTTTGACTAATATTTTACGATGTATTTTTTCATCATATTATATGTAAAAAGATTGCAATTTGTAATACTTTTTGTATAGTTTTTGAATATCTTTTTTTTTGTTTAAAATAACGAATTAATGTAATCTAATTTCACTTTGAAAACTAGTCAAATTGACTTTCGAAAAATGCAACATGACAATTAAAAATGGACGAAGCGAGTATTTCTTTTCTCCGAAATTAGAAAATAACTGGAAAATCTCTCATAAATATTGAGCTATTCACCAAACTAATAAATGCATGTATTATTTGACTTCTATTACTTAATTAATTTATGTTTTTTATAATCTTATTAAGTCACTTAATCGTGTTATTTAAGCTGATATAATCTAGAATTTATTCTACATAGTGATATGTTTCAACAAGATTGGACAATACGTTCAAGAATTTAAAAAATCTAATTTATTTATGTCAATCGGTGACATAATTTCTCAATACTAAGGAAATAATATACATATTTTAAATATTTTTTTTATAAAAATCAGTAAAACAAGCATTTTAATCAAAGAAAAACAATTTAATTAGAAAATGAAGCAGTAATACTTTTCTACAATTTATTTTGGACAAATAGAAGAACTCACTTTCGAGCCTTTAATTTGCCTCACAAAAAAAATTAAATGTCTTTTATTATTATTATTATTATTATTAGTATTAGTATTAGTATTAGTATAATTGTTGTTATTATTATTATTATTATTATTAAATTGCAAAGTAAAAGCAAAACATTGATGTCTATTTTTTTATTTTTTTTTATAATTAGGCGACCCCATCGACTTAGAAAAAAGCCAAAAAAATAAATAAAGAAAGGTGGGAAGAGCCTTCAGAATGTTGGGATGTAACTGGTGAAGAAGAAGACTGTGACCAGTGACCACCCAAAAGTTAATTTAAGGTCCTGCATGACTTTGAACCTCAAAAATAGTACGTATAATTTAAAGATATTACTATATCGATCCATTCGTTTTAATACGTTTGTCCAATTATAATTTGATACGGAATTTAAAAAAATAAAGAAGATTTTTAAATATGTGATACTAAACTAAAGATACACTAAGGGCTTGTTTGGAAGGACACCCTGATAATTGGATTTGATGTAATTGGGTGTAATTACACTATCTGTGTTGTTTGGTTGGACATGTAATTACTTGGTCAGCAGGTAATTGGTGTAATTGGCAGGGGTAATTACACTCTACAATTCACTACATGGTGTAATTACCAGCTGATTACTTTTTTATTTATTTATTTATTTATTTGTTTTAATTTTTTTACTTATATTATTTTAAGTTTTTTTTTTATTATTCTAAAAAAAAATTAAAAGTTTATTTTATATTTTATATTTTATATTATTATATTTCATTTTCTTCTTGTTCTCAACCTTACTTTATGTGATTCTATGCAATTTTTTTGTATTATCTATTTCTTTATGCCATGCTTATTTTCTCATTAGTATAATTTTATTAGTATTCTAATTTTTAAATTAAAATAGAATTTATTGTTAAGTAAGGTTATAGACTTACATTTTCTTTTTCAAGAAAAAAATAAAAATAAATCATATTTATGCATGCTATGTTGAAATTTGCTATAAGAGTATCATGCTAATTTTTTTGTTTTGAATTTATAACTTATGTTATATTTTCAGTTTCATTTGTTTTAGTAATATTGAATTCACATTGCACGTCATTTTTTAATTAAACTTGATAGATTATCTTTTTGTCAAACATTTAATAATTTATGACATTTTATTTATATATTAATTTTTTTATCAAACATGCATTTCACGATGTTCGTAGAAACTTCATACTTTTAGTTTTTACGATCAATTCAATTGAAATATATTAATTTGAAAAATATAAATCAATTATTTTTTCATAATATAGGTTAAAGAATATATGTTTATTAATTAATATATTTTCAAAAAAGAATATATATCTTAAATATTTAATTTAATGTCATTTATAAAGTTTCTTATTTGTCTAGTATAAATTTTAAATAATTAATTTTTATTATTAAAATTTAATATAATTTTATGATTGCAATTGTGCATCCAAACAGAACATGTGTAATTACACTGTGACATCCAAACATGACATGTGTAATTACAGTGTAATTACACTGTGGCAATCAAACAGGTCAGTGTAATTACTAGGGTAGTAATTACCAGCCTAGTAATTACACCAATTTCAATTACCAGGTGGCTTTCCAAACATACGCTAAATGTATCAATTTCTTTTTGGGAAAAGGGTCTGAAAAATACTCCAACTTTGGCCGAATTTGTTGTTACGATACCAAACTTTATGGAGAACCTTTTACCCTCCTGCACTTTTTAATAGTGTATTTTAAATGTATATATGTGCACACATGGACACATTACTATTTATAATGATGCAATATTTATGATGTCCACATGGGCACATATATACCTTTAAAATACACTATTAAATAGTGCAGAGGGGTAAAAGGTAATTTCCAAAGTTCGATATTGTTACAGCAATTTCGGTCAAAGTTTGAATATATTTCAGACCTTTTTCTCTTCTTTTTTTTAATCTCGTAATCTTAAACATATCATGAGAGAAGTTAGAATTAAAAAATTGCTAAAAAAAAGTACTCTTCTTTTTCAAAAAAGAAAAATAATAAATTAAAAAAAGATAGTAGGACAAATAAATTTTATTAAAATGACACGAGTGTAAAACAAATTAGGGGAAAAGCGTGTCAAACTTGTGCTGCTTTCGGTGCATAAATTTCCAACTTTTGTCGACTATGCATCACAGAAAATGGTATGCCACTATTTTGACTTAAACATTTTTTTTACAACTAATTTAGACAGTCAAGATTTTTTGTTGGCTATCGGAGAAATTAGCCACGTAGAGGCGAATTTAGAATTTATAACTTATAACTTTTAAAAAATATATTTGTCAACTCTGATAGAAATTAACCACGTAAAGATGAATTTAGAATTTATAGTTTTTCTTTAAAAAAAAGTACTCCACATCTAATATTGGTATATAGAAAAATACATCTAATGAATATTTATGAATTATGTTATTAATATATAATATATTTAGAATCGTTGATAAGAATAGAAAACATTGGAAAATAACTTATTGATACAATTAAGTGGAATCAGCCAGTTAGATAGGACCGAGAAAGTTCATAGATATTGAATTCTCTTTGATTTTTTTTTTTTTTTTGTATACTTATATCTTTTATTTTAAATTTTTTAGAGTTTTTTTTATTCCAATCACTGAATCGAATTATAAAAAGTGAAATACAAGAATTAGAAACAAATGATATAAGACAAGAACATTCAAGTGGGGGTGGAAGGGACCTACAAAAAGAAAATGAAAATAAAGGTCATAATTCAACAACCCATTTGCTTGCTAAAAATTAATCATCAGAATCTAATAATGTATAATTTATATCAAATAATAATAGTCTAAGACCTATGTTTTGGAAAATATAAGCAAAAGACTAGACGCACGCACGCTTGGTTGAATTGAATTTCAATCCAATTTAATCCTAATGTATTTTTCTAGTCTTGATAATTAATTATTCTAAACATTCAACTTTTGTAAATTAGACAAGTCTTTGTGTACAATTTTTAGTGTAAAATGGATGTGGACGACAAAATAATTTAGTTAAGCCTAGTTCATGAATGTTGAATAATGTGTGAACACACGTAGAAAATTAAAAGAATTCTATGTACGTAACCATATGTTTTATATGACCCTTCAATTCAATGAATGTTCACCAACTAATTTTAAGTGGCTGGCTGACTAAGTCATGGTTCCTGCAGGTGCATCATGCTAATTAAATTATTATTTTTATTATTAAAAAAAAGTCTTCGACTGGCCCTAGGTTTAGTTCATTATTATTTTTTATTTCACCGTCACAAGTTCCATGACCTCACATTATATGACGCATCCGCACACTCCAAGTTGAGATTATTATTTTTTACTGTATAATCA
The DNA here is from genome assembly GCA_029582685.1 of Solanum piurae. Taxonomy (NCBI): domain Eukaryota; kingdom Viridiplantae; phylum Streptophyta; class Magnoliopsida; order Solanales; family Solanaceae; genus Solanum; species Solanum piurae. The sequence goes on from JAJOOO010002547.1 coordinate 80,844, forward strand.
GTAGCGGAGTCAAAAATTTAATATTTGTTTGAAAAAATCATTTAGTAGTTGGTACAAGAGGTTAAAAGCAATTGAATTAAAATCAATCAAATTCATTTATTTTTTGGTTAAATCAACAAAGTAGAGATAGAGTATAAAAACGTAACTATTTTAAAAAAAACAGAAAATATAAAAGAGAAAAATGTCGAAAGTCTTCTATCTTACAACCCTAAAATGGAGTTAGTGGTACTCTGAGAGAGAGAGAGAGAGTTGTCAATGCATTTCTCATTACGTAGGAGACTTTTTTAAAGGTCAAAAAAATCGAAGTCTATGTGAAAAAATGATGAATAATGAGCTTAAACTTCAGCTCAAACTGATCAACAATGGTGATCGAAGTTATTAACAGAGAAGCATTGAATTGGATCTTTCTAGAAACTGACAATTGTATTAAGAAAGAACTTAATGATCAGTACACAAGTTGCATATATATATATATATATATAAACTAACTAACTCAACCTCCTACACTTAACAACCTGCCAGTTGTACATTTTACCACTAGTCTAACTAACTCTAACAATATTAACACTTGATAACTGCCACATGTTAATACTCCCCCTCAAGCTGGAGGGTGTAAAATATTAAACACTCCCAGCTTGTTCATCAAATACAAATGTTGCACCTTACTTAATCCCTTGGTCAGTAAATCTGCTTGCTGATCTTCAGTCCTCACATATATTGTCTCAATAAGTCCTTTTATTTTGTCCCGAATGAAATGACAATCTATTTCAATGTGTTTTGTACGCTCATGAAATATTGGATTTGATGCAATCTGCATAACAACTTTACTATCACTCTAAATAGTCACTAGTTGTGTCACTTTTACTCCTAACTCCTGGAACAGGCCTAGCAACCATGTAATTTCAGCCACAACTGAAGCCATACTTCTATACTCTGCTTCTGCAGAGCTTCTTGATATTGTCTGTTGTTTTTTTGATTTCCAGGACACCACTGAGCTCCCAAACTTCACCAAATAACATGTCACAGATCTCCTAGTGTTTGGGCATGATGCCCAGTCTGAGTCACACCAACATGTGAGCTCCTGACTAGGCAGTGACCTCATGAGAATGCCTTGCCCAGGTGCAAACTTTAAGTATCTCACTACCCTAATGACATCTTCCCAATGAGATTGTTTAGGTCCTTGCATAAACTGGCTCAATGTTTACGCAGTATAATTGATGTCTGGTCTTGTAATGGTCAGATATAACAACTTTCCTATCAATCTCTGATAAGCACTAGCATCTGCCAGTAATACATCACCTTGGCTTCTTGTTGCTTTATCAATTTCTGCAGTGGTTAACCTGACATTAGTCTCTATAGGTGTAGCTGAAGGCTTTGCTCCACTCAGTTCCATATCTGAGATTAGTTCCAACACATATTTCCTTTGATTCAATAGTATTCCAGACTTAGACCTTAGTACCTGTATTCCCAGAAAGTACTTAAGTTCTCCTAAGTTTTTTACTTTGAATTGCATGTGAAATGCTTCTTTTGCATCCTTAATCATATCCTTGCAACTTTCTGTGATTAACAAATCATCTATATAGACTAAGATAACAATAATGTTTGCATCCTTCATTTTTGTGAACAAAGAATAATCATGATTGCTTTGAATGAAACCATTGCCAACTAATGCTTCAATTTGCTTAATGTTCCACTGCCTTAATACCGATTTAAGTCCATATAGTGACTTCTGTAATTTGCATACCTTGGTCTCCCCCTGACTTCTGAAACCCTCAGGCATGAAACATTTTCATGTAAACGTCTTCTCATAAATCTCCTTGGAGAAATGCATTAAAGACATCCATCTGAAATAAATCCCATTCTTGAGATGCTGCAATGGCAATGACTGATCTGACTGTGACCATCTTGGCCACATGGGAGAAAGTTTCATGATAGTCAGAACCCTCTCTTTGACTATATTCCTTTGCAACTAGTCGAGCTTTGAACCTTTCCACCTCTCCATTTGCCTGAAATTTGATCTTGTAGACCCATTTAGATCCCACTGTGTTCTTCCCTTCAGGTAGATCTACAATATGCCATGTGTTATTATTTTCAAGAGCTTGAATTTCCAACTTCATAGCTTCAACCCATTTAGTGTCTTTGAAAGCTTCCTTGAAACTTTTAGGCTCTACTAAGGATGAAAACTTGGCAAGATAACTTTGATACTTAGTACTGGTGTTGTCATATGATAGATAGGTAGATAATGGATATTAACTGGTGTTGCAGCTAGCCCTGGACTTAGATGTGCTAACATAATCTTTCAGCCAAATGGGTTGTCTAGATACTCTTTCTAAGGATCTTCTAACATCACCAGAAACCACAACATTTCTGGTATCAACATCACTGAGAGATATAATACTCTTTGAGTCTATGTTAGTGACAATATCAGCAGACCTTTCAATGTTTGCAGGATCTCTCATCTCAGTTGCTGAGGGTGAGGAAGGCAATAAATGATCATCTTCATCAGTAGGGACATACATAGTGGCATCATAATTAGAAATGAGTGTGGTCTTTGAGGATGATGAGTGAAAAGGGAAAATAGTTTCTCTAAACACCACATCCTTACTAACAAACAAATTCCTTGAGTCCATGTCAAGAAGAATGTAGCCCTTCTGCTGTTATGAAAAACCAAGAAGGACAACATCCTTAGCTCTTGGTCCAAATTTATCTCCCTTTATTAGATTAGTGGCATAACAAAGGCACCCTATCACTCTTAAATGAGTAAGTGATGGCTTCTTGTGATGGAGCAATGCATATGGTGTGTTCCCTCTTATAGTAGCAGAGGGTAATCTATTCATCAAATACACATCATCTTTAATACACAGTCCCCAATATCTAAGAGGTATCATTGCTTGAAACCTCAAAGCTCTAGCTATGTTCAAAATTTGTCTGTGTTTTTGCTCTCCACAGTGCCATTCTGTTGTGGAGTATATGGACAGTTGCTCTGATGTATAATGCCTAAGGATGATAATAATTCATCACATTTAGAATTAAAAAATTCACTCCCATTATCAGACCTTAACACCTTAATCATCTTTCCAAACTGATTTCTGATCATGTGTAAGAACTGTCTGAGCACAACAATCACCTCAGATTTCAATTGCAACAAATAAACCCAAGTGAATCTAGAATGATCATCAATAATAGTCAGAAAATAGTATTTCTTCTCATAAGTTGGCACCTTATAAGGGCCCAAAGGTCCATGTGTACAAGTTGGAATGGAAAATCAGATTTAGACATACTAATAGAGAAATATAATCTAACTTGATTTGCTAATGGACATATATGACAACTATTATCTGGAGGAATGCTAGTACATTTATGAAACTCTGGAATCTTCTGCATAAATATGGATGAAGAATGTCCTAACCTCATATGCCAGAGATTATTCCTTATTGTTAGTCATGTATGTTGTCTTTAGTCCAGATGTCATGAGTTTTGCTTTTATACATGCATCGATCATGTATAAGCTTCCTTTCTTTCTACCAATCCCCTTCACCTTGTCATTGGAGATGTCCTGAAAAACACAGAAATTAGGAAAGAAAGTGACAAAGCAAGAGAGCTCTTTAGTCACTTTTGACACTGATAACATATTAAACCTAAACTCAGGAACATATAATACACTATGTACTGCCTCTTTCTCAAACGAATTTGCACTCCCTGTGTGAGTAATCTCTCTCTTTTCACCTGTAGGTAAATGCACGTTTTCCCTCTTAAAAACATCTATATTAATACAATTTTGTAATAATTCTTTGTTTCCAGTAAAATGATGTGTAGCTCCAGAATCAATGATCCATTCATCCTGTGGACAAATAGACATCATACAAGTAACAATACCTGTCATGTTAGCATGATGATGATCTTTTGTGTCCCTGTTCAACAAGCCTAGTATCTGTTTGTACTGTTCATCAGAGAAGTAATTGTAAGATTGTCCTTGTTTATGAAAGTGATTTCCTCCAGTGTCCTTTGATGATGAAGCAAAATCAGCATGATTTGCTGCTAGTGATTGATAATTTCTCCAATTATCAGAATTGTTTGCATTTCGTCTCCAGCCTTCAGAATTACCATTGTTCCTCCATCCTTCTCCATAAGACTTTCTAGGTGGATAACCAACAAGTTTGTAACAGTTTTCCCTAGTGTGCCCCTTTATTTTGCAATAGTCATATTGTTGTTTCTTTCCTCTAAATCCTCTACCTCTACCTATCTGAAGAGCCATAGAAGATGATGCTTGTAGTGCCAAGCATTCCATCTTTTCAGCTGTCTTAGTTGCTCCATGAGCTACAACAACTTGTTGATTTTCATCCTGAATTATCATGGCATATGCCTTACCTAGAGTCGGTGCTACTGATTTCATAACTATTTGCCGCCTAGCTTAGTCATAAGACTCATTGAGACCACTAAGAAAATGCAGTAGTCTTTGTTGACTTAAATGCTCAACATACTCCTTCGATGTTTCACAACCACAACTTGGTGAAGGAACTAACACATCATATTCACTCCACAACTCATTTAATTTCGAGAAATACATTGAGACAAAATTAGTACCTTGCATCAGTGTGGTGATTTTCTTGTGAAGTTGCCAGATCCGAACTCGATTAACCGTATAAAAAATCTCATTCAAATCCTCCTAGACGAGATGCGCATTCGATGCATAGACAATTTCAGTGAGGAGATCATCTGAGTTCATGATCCACGATAAAACCACGGCATTGCACGTTTCCTACTGGTCATGAAGTTCTGCAGGTTGTGAATCCTCCATGCATGTTCCATTTACGAACCCAAGCTTTCTCTTCCCCAATAATGCAATTCACATTGATCTACTCCACAAACCATAGTTTTCAGATCCAGTGAGCTTCACCGGAACAAGGACAGATCCCGGAGAATCTGCAGTGCCCAGAACCAGAGGAGGAGTTGAATCGATTTTCACTGCAACCATTGATGCAGTAGCAAGTGAAAAAGAATTAATCGAGCTTAGCGTGAATCCTTGAAGATCTACTGCTCTGATACCATGAGAAAATGATGAACAATGAGCTTAAACTTCAACTCAAACTGATCAACAATGGTGATTGAAGTTATTAACAAAGAACCATTGAATTTGATCTTTCTAGAAACTGAAAATTGTATTAAAATAAAACTTTATGATCAGTACACAAGCTGCATATATATATACAATGGGAATATCTAAACTAACCGACTCAACCTCCTACACTTAACAACGTTGTACATTTTGCCACTAGTGTAACTAACTCTAACAATATTAACACTTGATAACTGCCACATGTTAATACTATGCCCTAGTGTGAACTGTGAAATAATATTACATCTAAAATTTTAATATGTAATTTATAGCAATTTTGAAACTTCAATCCCTAGAATTTTCCTTTATACGTAAATGGAATTTACGGTTCAAATGTTATCTAAAGAAAAATATATGTCATATATATACATTTGTGTAATGCAATTTTATAACGAAAGGAAATATACATATATATAGTTTCAGCCCAATTTAGCTTATATTTTGTTGATCAATTAATTTGAATTTATACTATATACGGTTTGATAAAAAATGTCAAACGTTTCTTACCATTTTGTTAAAATTAAAATTTTAGATCTTTAGATATTTATCCGTTCAACGTCTACCAGTATGATAATTGAGAGGATTGTTGCAACTACGTACATATTTTAAATATGTTTCCACTTGACCATTACAAACATTAATATGTACTACAAGAAAAAGTAAGTTCACACTTGCCATCATGCCTCTCATAAATCTATATTATCCATTTAGACTACTACAAATCAAGAAAGATTCAATACTACCCTTATCATTTAATAATGATTTATAATACTAGCTAATACTTAAATTTAAATTTTCAAACATAATTAGTAAGATTAATATAATAAGTAAACTCCGAATAAATGTAGTACTTTTTAAGAACAATATCACAACCAAGTAAAATGAAACGGAAAAAGTATTTTCTTTGTCCAACAATAGTTGTCCATTATTAAATTGACACCGAGATTAAGAAACAACAAAAGATAGGGGTAATTTATCAAATCACCCCTATTAAATATAAGTCATCTAAATATTGAAAATGATACTACCAAGGGTAAAATAGACACAAAATGATAAAATATTTATTGATTTTATAAAGTGGATATGTATTGTGGATATCTCAAAATGGAATGGTGGACAAGTAAAGATAGACAAAAGAAGTAAAAGGTAAGTTAAAAATCAGTTAAGACTATAGAGGTTATGGAACAAATCGACAAGTTTTGGCAAGAGTCAAGTAACATTACATTACTGATTTTCTTTTTAATATTACATAATATAATATTTGAAAAGAGAAAAATTAAAGAAGTAATCTTTGTTAAGAAAGTGAAAAAGACAGGGAAGTGAATTTTATGGAATAAAAGTAAATAAAATGTGAAACAAGTGGAAGCTAATTAGTCAATGTCAAAGTCAATTTTAGAGTTGAAAAAACTAATTAGCAATCATATATATATAGTTAAGCTACTTATTAATCTGGCACTAATCCATTGTCTAACTAAAATGTACTTTAGTTTAACTACTAACCGCACATAGTTAAAAGACTTATTTTGTACTTATCATAATTATTTTTTTCTAATTAACAACTTTGACACGATGTTTACCGTTCATTGCATCTGACCTTAATTATTTTTCTCATTTTTTTTTCTTTTTATGCATTAACGTAGAAATCAAGTTAATCCCTATGGATATGAAATTCATGAATCCACTGTTTTTTTTCCTCACGTTTTTCTTGAAATTAAAACATTGTGCTATTTGATGAAATACGACTAATTAAGTACTATGCTCAATTTTCAATCAGTCGCTACTACTGTACTCTAAATAGGTTTTGAGTTTAATTTATATACTCCAATAACTGTTTGTGCGTGAGAATGTTTCACTTTAATCGAATATTTTAAAATAGAAAATTATCTATATGAGAATGACTTTTAAATCAGATTTTTCTTTTAAAAAAGATCAGCATTTGGCCATGAATGTATTTGGAAAACACACAAAGGCCAAAACACCATTTTTTTCACTTTCATAATATTTTTCTTTTTTAAAACTATCCTAATTTTTTATCACAACAACTTCCTCATTTAAATTATACTCCTATTTCATGTTTTAGAAAAATACAATCAAGCAAATAAATATTATTACCAAAACTACAGCCAAACACAACTCCATCTTCAACTCTAGCTTCAAAATTTCAAATTAAGTGAAAATATTTACTAAAATTATGATAAAACACAACTCCATCTTCAATTTTAGCATTAAAAAAATTCAAATAAAGTTAAAAAATTTGTAATCTATGACATTAGAGATTAATTATATTGAAATTAGTCATGTTGGGATATTGGAATTAATTATTCTACTATTATTTCATGTTAACAATTTGGTTTGTTGTATTAAAAATAGCTTATATTTCATATGATTTTTAAGAAAAATTGGTTTATATACAAAAATACCCACACTTTACTCAATAGAAAAAAGGTTTGAAGGACCTTAAGGATAGTTGTCATTTTTATTATTTTATCCCGTGATAATTAATATCAACACTATTATTCCACTCTCGGATAGAAATAACTTATTTTGACAATAATTACTAATTTGTATAAAATATATTACAAAATTAATAACTAAACAAGGGATAAGAAAATACGTAAAATAAACCATCTATGATTGTCCACTATGCTAAACGACTTTGTAAAAGGAAAAAGACTTACAAAAGTAACTATTTTGAAGCTATCTTGGAAAAGTCTTTTCGTATGAATTGTATTGACAATTTTATAGGATTCTTTTTTCTTTTCTTCCCTTATTATTCTTAAGTGTAAATTCAACTCTTGCTCATAGTCTATCATGCCGTCCATATATTATGAATTTTCTCTATCTGGTATAGAAATTAGAATTAAATGCTTATGAAAAGTTAATTTTCTTCTTATAATGTCTAGATTTTCTTAATTGACATGACATTTTGAATTCAAATACAATTATATATAGATCAATTGATAGTCAAAAAGAAATAAATAATTCCTCTAAAATTTTCAAACTTGGATCGATTTTTTTTAAAAAAATTCCTACCTCCCTAAATAAGGTTAAATCAAGTTTTGTCAGGCACATTTTAACTATATCGAGAACTTATCAAATTATTTAAGATTAAAATAATCTCATTCACACTGCCATATTGTCAATATATTAATTTTTCGTACTATCTTTTAAGTTCACGCACAACAATAATTTAATTTTTATAGTAAATCTAATACGATAACCTAAAAAATAAAAGAATCAGTACTTGTTGTAACTAGTCAAGTTGAATTGATAATACGAAAATTATTTGTATATAACTTAAATTCATCGTGAAATACACATATAGAACGCGTATTGTACATATGAATTGATTAATTAGTATTCCTGTTTTTCAATGTAATTTTATTTTTAAAAAATTGGTAAGTCATAAAGTTCAGACATTGCTGGGGAATTAAATAATATTAGAGATAACGTGGAAAATATTGTTATTGGAAACGTGATTGGAAGGTAAAGCCCACATTACCCCTATCATATTTTATTTTTTTATTAATTTATAAACAGGTATGTCGGCTGACGTGACAAAATTAGATAAGAAGATCGAACCAAAACCAAAACTCTACCTATTTATTTATTTAGGAAGACTATTATTTTATCCTCCATCCTCTACCCATACCATATGAATTAAGTCCCTTCATATTGTAAACAACAAAACCCACGTATTTAAAAAAAAAAAATTGTAGTGTTTGGATCAGCTTTCACATAATAATTAATAGTTATCAGATAATTTTGTCCATCAAGGTTAGAACATATGAAAAGAATT